>BQNB010090302.1:773-27178 GCA_026074375.1 Tanacetum coccineum | reverse complement strand
AATGTTAGCTTATGTTTCAGCTTATTTAAACTGTTTATTCAGCTTATTATATTCAACTTTTTAGCTTATTAATGGAAGAAGTTTAAGGTTTGAAGTGCTTATTTGTCATTGCGTATTTCTACCCTTTCTACTCTTTTATTTTCGGTTCACAAGTAGCTTATTCTCTATGCTCACATAAGCTATTTAGCTTTGTTCGTTTCCTTTGTTTAAGCTTATTAGCCTATTTCCTTTGCTCGAATAAGCTATTTAGCTTTGTTCGTTTCCTTTGTTTAAGCTCGATTCGAAAAGCAAAAAGTGGTCACGAGTATTCATTTACTCGGCTTATTTCGATAAGCCTAGGACCATTTTATTTTTGAGAGCAAAGTAGTTCTAGTAGCTTATTATGGATTAAAACTCTTTAGCTTATTTGTTTTGTTTTTAGCTCGATTCGAAAGATACAAAAGTAGGCGATGAGTATTGAGTTACTCGGCTTATTTCATTAAACCTTTGACCTACTTACTAATCGAGAGCTTATTTGGTTGGATATTTATTTCATTCGTTTGTTCGCAAAATAGCTTTTAATACTTTAAGTTTGATTCAATAAAAGTTTGCTAGTTTAGTTTATATCTCCTAGTGCTTATTTCGGTTTTAGAAAGAGTTTAGAATTTTACCTATTAGCTAATTAGAAGAAACTTCGTTATAGGAGTAATACTATTTCAGTTTTCTTTCACTCAAACTTTAAAAAGGATTTTCAAATAGTAGATGTAGTGGCTAGGTGTTTAGGAATTAGTTTAATTCTAGTAACAGTAAGAAATTTTGTAGGATTCAGTGTTCTTTTTTTTGGATTATAGTTGCTAGTATAAAGCCCACTGTTAGTTCATAAGTTTTTGTCTAGCCCACGTTTGGTTGTTATTTTGTTTTAATCACAATGTTTGACTTATTGGTTTGGCGATTTTGGGTCAACTCTTTGGCGTGGAGCTTAAGGGTCTAATAAGCTAACTCAATATCACAAGTTTAAAGCTCTAAGCTCCTAAACTTAAGTATTTTAGTTTAATTATTAGATCGGGTGGTTATAATCTTTTCATTTTTGTCATTCAAATTTTATCTTCTTATCTCTTCTCTTTTCAATTTTAATAAATTTTAATATTGCTTAAAATGTCTTGTTTGATATTTAGTATGATCAGTGAGTAGTTTTATTATGCTTGTTGAGTGAGTAGTATTTGGTGAATTAAGTGTGGACTACAAAAAGTGATTATTGATTAGTGATTTTCGGATTACTTAGATTTGTGTTTTGGTTATTCGAACGGGTAAAAGCCGTAATAGTAATTAGACATATATTTAGTAACTAATGTCTTGATAAAAATCGTTTTCAAAATAAACCAACGTTGTGAGGAAATGATTATTTAAACGGATATTGATTCATTAATGAGAACTTAGTTCACACTTAAGGATCCTAATACCTTACTTAGCAAGCATATATGTTTTATATATCTTTTATCATTATCTTTAAGTCTTCTAGTATAATTCTTAGTTTATTAATCAAAAACAAAAATATTTGGCAATCAAGCATCAAACTAGCAAATTAACGTGAATTTCAATTCAAATCTGGTCGTGGATACGACTCTGGAAGATTAGACTTTTACTTGTCCTCAAGTGATTATTTTTTCTATACGGGAAATACTTATACTATATTCGACTCGTTTTTGGACTAATCAGCTGTTAACACTATCTTCCTTCTCTTGAGCATTACATTCACTTTCTTCTCTTTGATCTTCATCAACCTTCTTTCCATCATCACTTGAAGGTTTGGATCCATCATCATGAGAACTCTTTGGTTCTTTTCCAGGGATTTTCCCTCCTTTGGGGTTCCCTCCAAAAGCAACATATCCTCCATCTATCTCTTCATAGTCTGTATGATAGGAGATGTTCCCTGTCATGTGCTTTGTGCATCCACTATCAATCACTCCTTGATCCTGTAAATCTATATGTGGATTGCCTTGCACATTGGATAAGAAAATCAGTTTCTTTTGGGGACCCAAGCCATCACTGACTTGGATCTGCCTTGTGCATCAACATAAGCAACCTTCTTAGTGATTGAGCACTGTTTGTGTTTTAAAAACATGGTCTAAAACTTTATTCTTTTGGTTTCCAAAAACCCAAACAACTGAGGCTAACCAACATTAAAATTATCTCCCTTAACAACATTAACTCTGCTTTGGCCTAGCAGTATAAATTTTTTTTACCCCTAACATTAATTAACCATTTTTGAATTAATATACTATTTTTTAATCTGTGTTCTTATGAATGGGCCCTCTTAAAACACAGTTGAAGTGTTGTATAGTAAGACATGGCATTGGTCTAGCTAGCATTCATTGTTTTTTGTAGTGCGCAACCATTAATTTGTACTAGCAGTATTAACCATACTATACTGTTCTTAGAACATATTTTGTCCTAGCAGTATTAATGATACTAAGCCAGACTTCATTAGTACTAGCTCATGGAACATGTTTCTTTTTAGCACAAGGGTGAGTCTTTCTAGCAAAGTTTTGATGATTCACCCTTTGAGCATTTTTCCAAAAAGGTTTTACCATTCTTTGATTTTGAAACTGTTTTTAATACCACTTGTTGTTTTGATGGTAATTGCAATCAACCTGCAAATGATCAAAGCTTCCACATACATAACAGGCCTTATTTAAACATCTCAACAATTGCTTCCAAGTTTTTAAGACATCTATTGTTCCAATTCTTAGATTGCCTCTAGACTCTTGTGTTTTGCCTATTTTGCTCAACTTGTTTATATTTTCCTACAGTTCGTTGCTTTGTGGTTAGAATTGACAAACTCTTATTTTATCATTAACGTAGGCCTAAACTTGTTTTCTTTTTACTTTAGCCTGAGACACAACGTTTTTTCATTTCAAACTTTGGCTTAGCTACTACCTCTTTTCCTCATCATCTGACACCTATTCTTCAATAATTGAGGCATCATCACACTTCCTAACTACCTTAGGCTCTTCTTCACTAGACTTAGCTTTATAGTTCTCCAACCCCTACAAGGCTTATTAACAAACTCATCTAAACTAGAAAAAGAAAAGTCAGGTGTTTTGGAGGCAGAATTTCCTGAGTGGGAGTGGAACTGCATTATAATTTTCATAGCCTAAACCTTTCTTGCAATTATCAACTATCTGACACTCTATGAGCTTGTTTTAAACTATTAGATGGCATTTTCTAACTATCTACAATAAAGTATTGAATTTCGTCTTTTTCTCTTTGAATTACTTCAAGCTTCTTCCTAAGCTCTCTAAATATTATTTCTTCACAATGAATTTCAAATTTTAATCCCTTAATATCTTTTAAAATAAATAGATTCATTTTCTTTATAAAATTTGAGTTTTCTTCCACTGACTCTAAACCTGTCTTCTAACCTAGAACCATTAACTCAGATTTCTTAAATTCTTTTAAAAGTTGTTCATTCTGAAATATAAGAAGTTTAACAGTTTCCAAACAAGATTTTGAACAAGTAGAATCATTGGATACCTTTGAGTCAGAACTTGAAGATGAGAAAGGCATGTGTGCAGAATCTTGATCCCTTTCTTCTTTATCACAGCTTCTCAACAAGCTCTGATGCCACTTCAATGGATCGAATTCCTTAACGCTTGTTTAAGGTTTAGTTATATTAGATAAATCTAACACAACTATGGTAGAAACTGTGTTTGAATGTATTAAAGATTATGCGGAATCTAATCTTTAATATAAAGAAGAATTATCAATGAAACAGTAATTTCAATGAATAAACAAACAATTTTAACAAACAAGCTCCAATATTATTAATGTTAATAATACGAATACTCTTCCAGTATTAGGGTTACAAAGACCTTGAAGCTACGAAGATATCAATTACACGTCTAAGAGATATCAAACTCAATGACCTAGGACCTCCTTTTACACACCAAGGAGTCATAGTCAACATACAATCTTTTCTAAGAATCTAAAAGATTTATAAAATCTTTTCTAAGAATCTATGATCTTTTCCTAAGTATACATAATCTTTTCCACAAATAACTTGTAAATATCGTATAAACAGTCTTAACTTCTCAACAGCATTAATCTTTAAGCAGTAGTAATCTCTGAGCAGTCTTAACCTTCAGCAGTAGTAATATTGTACTAGCAGCATTAACTTTGTACCAGCAGTACTAACTTTGTACTAGCAGTACTAACTTTGTACCAGTAGTACTAACTATGTATACTAGCAGTAGTAACCACTTAGCGTATTTTCATTGAAGTTCATCAGCAGTACTAACTTCAACTAAGCAGCACTAAATTTAGCTAAGCAGCATTAACTCTAACTGAGTAGTATTAACTTCATCATGAGCAGTAGTAATTCCAACAGCACTTAGAAAACTTTAAATCCAATAATCAGTATCTAGATTCCAACAATCCTCCCCTAAACTTGATATTCTTCTTCAAAATTATCAAGTTTCTTCATTCAAAGCTTCATAAACACCAGGAGGATGCTTCCAAACACTTATTTACTTCTTAAGCTATTTCATGATGGATTTAACCAGCTGATAAGCCATTTCACTTTCATAATCAATGATGAGCTTCTTTTCCAGCATTTGTGAAAGTGTAGGTGGTGTTAGGGGATATTGATTTTCAACCAACATATAGATTTGCACAAACTGCAACATCAATGAATGAACTCCACAGGAATCATATAGCTTCCAATTCAATACTTTGTAGCCTTGTTGCTGTCTCCATACATCATCTTCTCTACTTGGTTCAAACATTGTCTTTAAATCACCCCATAACAACAAATCTAAGTCCTCCACTGGCCTTGTTGGCTCATACTTAGCTTTTGCCAATTTGTATAAATCTTCCAAGTCTTCTCTATCAAAACTTTTAAGCATCTGACTGAAAATCATGTACATCTGTGATTTACCATCAGCTCTTATGATTTGGTAGTAGCCTTTTCATCCTTCTTTGTAGATCTTCCAGCCAACAATCTTTGGAGACTTAACAGCTAAAGGAATAACATCAATTGCTACTTCCTCTTCATCAGGAATGATTTTCATCAATTGTTTAAGCTCTGCTATTTTTATGTTGTCATCTACTTTTTTCTTCTTTAAAGACTCTTGCATCAGCTCAGCTCCTGCTCTCTTTGATTTTCCTTCTCCTTCCAACAGCTCAGTTCTATAATCTTCAAATATGTTTACCCTTTTGAAAGCTCTATCAAACATCTCTTGGATAGCATTAAAATATTTCAACTTCAGATCCTTGAGCTTATAACCTTCCATATTCTTCAGGTAATTACACATGATCTTTCTTTGTTGAGCTTTTTTTGAGGTTTATTTCTTTTTTCTTTAGCTCTTTTTGCTGCAAAATGTTTTCTTCTTGTCTCTAAGAGTTGTTGAAATAATTTAGCTCTTTTTTCAACAGACAACTCTTCTTACTCTTCTGCTTGCAGTCTTTCAGCCAATTGATGATCAACATCAATCTTTGCCTGTATGTCATCCCATGTTTCATTCAAGGATATATTAGCTTTTTCAACTTTTTTAGCTTCTTCTCTTGCAAGCTTTTCTTCCTCATCAAATTTAGCTTGTAATATTAAAGAAGTCTCTTCATCAAGCCTTATTTGATCTTTCTTTTTCTGCTTCACATGTTCTATCATTTTTGCTTTACCTTTGCCCTGTGTTTGTTGTGAAGTTTATGTTGTTCTTGTAGAAATACTTTGCTCTCTATCTGGTATGATAACCCCTTTAGCCTTGGGTTTTGTACTTTTCATCTCTTGAAGTGCTTGAGCCAAAGTAATTTCTTCAACAGTTGTAGCAGTAGTTGTTGGTAGAACAGCACTAACAGTCTTTGCAGCACCAGCAGCACTTACTTGAACACCAGCAACACTAACTTGAGCAGCATCAACAATTAGTTTAGCAGAGTTAATGGCCTCAACTACTTCTTCAACTACATTTACTTCATCATTTACTTCATCAACAGCAGTATCATCTTGTTCTTTATCAAACATCTCCACATCTTGTTCATCAACAAAAAGACTTACCAGGGTAATATCATCATCAGCATCTATAGCACTTATCCTCCTCTGTTTAGATGCATCCTCACCCAAATCTTCATTAGAGGATTCTATCTTGGCAGTCAAACCAACCTTATATAATCTTTTCATCCTATAAGATCTTGACCTCTTCTTCCTTTCAAGCTTCTTGACCCTCCTCTCTAACCTTGCAATCTTATTTTGCTGAGTGGTCTTAGTCTTCTCCAAGTCAAGAACTCTATTTTGTAAGTTGGTACATATTTCCATCAATTCATTTAGTTTCATACTATCCTCATCACTTCAAAGTGTGTTACCTCTTGCGAGCAGTGAATCATTGGAAAGTTTAGATACTCTCTCAAACCTAGTTTGAGTAGTAGTACCCCCTATGGTTTCTTGGCACCTGGGACCACCACTTGAACTAGTTCCTTAGGAACCAGGTTCATTAGGTGTTGCCTTAGATCGGGTCTTAGCTATGTTACCACTGTCCTGCTCTGCTCATAAGCAAGAAGCAGTAGTGACAGCCCTCACCAATCTGTCTCCTAACTCCTTACGGACATGCTCATCTGCTACATGAATAGGCTCACTAGGTTGAGGTACCTCAGTGACCTTTCTCTTGGGCTTCCTAGGGTGTTGTTTTCTTTGTGGTTGAGTTGATGGTTGTTGTTGAATAATGGTGATTGTTTGAGTTGATGTTTGAGTAATAGTGGGTGTGTGATGGGGATCAGTTTGATTTCCTAAACCTTCACCCATTTGAGCTTGATGTTGTACCACCATTGTTGGAAACAAAGGTGTTACATTTCCAGAGAAACCCTTGCCTACCCTCTTCATATTCCTAAATATCTTCTTAGAGTGAGAGGGTGCAATGTACTTCCTCTTGTGGGTTGGCATCCCATCAACTTGTTGATTCACAAAAACTTGCACAAACCTTGGATACATTAAAAAAATTCCAGACACATTATCCAAGTTTCTTAGCATACCTTCAAAAATGAACTTTGAGAAATTAAACTTCTGGTTGGTAGCCAAACATATAATAGCAGATGCCATTGTGCTGCTAAATTCATTCCAAGCAGTAGTCTTTGCACTTAGACTCTGCAACACAGTGTGAATCAAAAATTTCCATTGTGGGGAGAAGAATGCCTTATAAAATGTCAGCTTTTGTGAAATCTTCTCATACCCCATCAAAGTGAGTTGTTTAAAAATTATAGTATTCAGCAAACAATCAATACCTTTTTCATCTCCCAATTGAAGATCCCTTCTTACAGTTGATTCTATAACGACTACCTTCTTTCCATCAACTAGGTCATGTAATTGAACTTCCCCATTTATCGTCTTCACCACTCTAGTAGACCAAAATTGCTCAATGCATGAAACATATATTGTAGGGTTGACGGTTAGCACATACTTTATTGAGTGTGCATTTAGAAAATCCAAAATTTGTTCAAACCCTTTACTTTCAGTGGGTTTAGACAAAAATGCCACCATATTGTGAGTATCAGCAAACTTTAGAATCGACATTTGTGTTGGGTTTTGATAATGGATGATGAAATTGAGTTAGGGTTTGTGATTAGGGAGAGGTTGAAAGAGTGAAATCGATGAAATGAATGTTTGAAACCCTCAATCGAAGTACTTATGAAAAACACTCTTAGCAACCAGCAGTAGTAACCCAGCAGTAGTAAGTTTATGCCTAACATCATTAACTTTGAGTCACCAGCATCAACAAACCAGCAGTAGTAACTCAGCAGCAGTAAGTTATGCCTAACAGCATTAACTTTGAGTCACCAGCATTAACTAACCAACAGTAGTAACTCGGCAGTAGTAAGTTATGCTTAGCAGCATTAACTTAGAGTCACCAGCATTAACTACCCAACAACAGTAACTCAGCAGTAGTAAGTATAACTAGCAGCATTAATTATACCTAACAACAGAAACATTTAATGACATGAATAACAATACTAATTCATACAAAACTCTACAAAAACATAAAGAGATAAAAGACTTTAGAGATTTACCATTCCAATACTTGCAATCAAATATTGAAATCTACTTACATCAAAAGCTTTTGCAAGCAAATCTGCAACATTCTTATCAGTATGGATTTTGACCATTTGAATCAATTTATTCTCATTGCAATCTCTAATAAAATGATGTCTTATCTCTATATGCTTTGTTTTTGAATGAAAAACTAGATTTTTAATTATGCATATAGTAATGTTATTGTCAATAAAAATTTTGGTATGCATAAAATTGTACCCATAATCAAGTAGTTGATTCTGAATCTAAAGCACTTGTCCACAATAACTTGAATCAACCACATATTCAGCTTCAGTTGTGGAATTTGTAACCACTGTCTATTTCTTGCACTGCCATGATATTAACCTACATCCAAGGAACTAACAACCTCCTGTTGTAGACTTCATATCCAAGCTTGCTCCAGCATAATCACTATCAGTGTATGCTACTAAATCAAAAGGATAATCTTTTGGATACCAAAGGCCCAATCTTGGTTGACCTTTTAAGTACCTAAAAATCCTTTTTACTGCATGAAGATGTGAAACCTTTAGATTGACTTGGTATCTAGCACAGGCACACACTACCAACATGATGTTAGGTCTTGAAGATGTAAGATACATCAATGAACCAATCATTGACCTATATATATGAACATCCACTTCTTCACCATCTTCATCCTTGAGCAGAGGCTTTTGAGTTTCCATTAGTGTACTTGCAGTCTTGACTTCTATAAACCTAAATTTCTTCAAAATTTCAGCAATATATTTATCTTGACTAATAAATATGCCATCCTTTTTCTGCTTCACTTGTAATCCTAAGAAGAATGTAAGTTCTCCCATAGAACTCATCTGAAATTTCTCATGCATCAACTTTTCAAAAGCAATGCATAGCTCCTTCTTTGTTGAACCAAAGATGATATCATCCACATAAACTTGAACTAGCAAAATATCACTGATTGGTGAAATTCACACTTATAAATTATCATATACTTATATAATAGAATTTTAAAATATATTATAAGTTAAAATCAACAAGAGCAATTACAGCAATAAACCCCGTGAAGTAGTTATAGAGTGTTCTGGGTCGGTTTATCCCCAAGATGGTGGTATTGGATAAATCGACTACAATCGAAAGATTTGAGTTTGAAGGAGAGAATTGAATTGAGAGAGTGAAAAAGTCAAATTAACAATAACAAACAAAAACGTTTAAGAAAAACCTAAAAATTTATGAATTTAAGCTAAAAACGAAAGCACGAATCCCGAACAAAGGGGGAAAACCCAAAATCTTAAAAAATAATGCTCCGGCGAATTTTTCATTCTAATACTTAGGGACAAATAACAAAGAATGAAACAGACTTAGACCGTAAACGGAGTAAGTTCGTTTGACCCCTAAACGAGTCAAGACAAAAACGCACCCGGACCGTTCTGTTAAAAAGCAAAAAAAAGTTTGTAAATGATCTACGAAAAACCTTTATTTTTTCGAAACCTAGATGACAACAAGAAAATTTTCTAAAAGCAAAATACTTTTTTTATTGATAATTTTTGTATGTTTTTATGTATTAAAAAACTTTTAACGAAATTAAATTATAAAAAATATTAAACGAATCTTAAAAATTCTGAAAATTTTTCCTAAAAATACTTTACACTTGACTTTGACCGTCCCTACGAAAAATAAGACCCACCAAATAAGCTTAAGTAATAGCCTGAAAATTACGCTATATGCTTATATAAGCTTATAGGCCAAAATGACTATAAGAATGAATGCCCTTGAGTCTTTAACGAAAAGAGAACCTTAGGGCGCAGTAAGTTAGTGGTTAAGTGTGTGTTGTTAAAAAGGGGGATGTTATCGCTTGGTCGGGTTCGAGTCTTGCTCACCCGGGCCAAGTGTTCTTTCCCCTTTTTCTTTTCTTGAAAACTCAAAGGAAGCAAAGTTGTTAAGCTTCGTGGGGCTTAACAATTTGTCTTCTATACACCTTTTCACGAAAAAAGCAATCAATAGCTTATTTATATAAGCTTAAAAGTCACAGAAATGCTTATGAAATGGTTAAAAGCTAAATTTGCTACGTCTTTTTGGGCTCTGTAGGGTTCTGTATTTTTAAGCTAAGACTTGGCTAAAGTAAGCTAAAAGGGGTCTCAAACAAACTTTAATAGCTACTAAAACTTAAAGGCTTTAAGCTAATAAGACTGGAAACAGGAAAAAGCTTTATGTAGACAGAAACTTAATAAAACTTTTAAAGGCTAGACAAAAAATAAGGTCGGGCATTCAAATAAGCTTGCAAAAGAGATATTTTAGCAAACAAAACTTATCAAACTAACTTAAATAAGTACTAGGACCCAAAGGTAGGAGATATGAATTAAGTTCATAAGCAACACTGAAAATTAAGCAATCCCTATACTAACTTAAGCTAAAAAAAAGTAAAAGGGCAATGTTTTGGCTTAAAATTAGCCATAAATAAGTTCCTAGATGTTTATTAAAACTTAGGGGCTTATAAGAGCTCATATAGGCTCTAGAAATAAGATCAAGAACTTGGGCTTAAGTGTGCTTTAAGGCAACAATTAAGAGAATTACAATTAAACTCATCTTTTTTTTGTTATTTTAAATTATAAACAAACAAAATTATGAACATATAAATCCTTTTTATCTTAAATCTCCCCTTTGCACCAGGGGAGATTAAGTGCAGCTCAAAGGGCTATTTGACAGTTTCTAAAAAGTGTCAAATAAGTCTCAAACCAATAAAATTAAGACTTCTAACAGATGAGTGTATTTTAAAAGGGATATGCATCAATTTTTAGCTTCTAAAACTCAATTTAAATTGCTGAATTTTGTAAGTTGAAAAAGGATTTTGGGTTTTTAAAACTGTGACAAACAAAGATTTGGTGAAACTTTGGACCTTTACCAAAGTCAAAAGACAAAGGGCTTTGACAGCTTTTTTTAGACACAAAACAGCAACTCTTTTGATTGCATAAACTCAAACTCTCATGTCTTAACTAAGTCTAAGCACTTGTGACCCCTTTTTTAAGTCACAGTTTCAAGTAGGAGTTATAAACTTTTGAAAAACAGTTTTTCCAGCTAAATTAACTTATTACATAACACGGCCTATTAATAAGCTTAACACATATAACTAAACCGAACTACATAACCCAACCATGCCAAAACCTGTTTGGGTCCTACTTTCTTTGTTAACCAAATACCCTTATCAATTCTCGTCATCCAAACTAAAATGGCTTAAAAATTCGTTTTTAAAAACTAAACCAGCTTATATCTTTTTTATCCACTACACACTTAGTTTTTTACCTATTTAATGCTATTTTAGAATCAACCTTTGCAGGTATTAAGGGAATAAGCCACTTATACACCTAGTTCTTTAGTGCTCAATGACAGAATTTGGAGAAAAAAAATGAAACTAAATGAACTTCAACTGAGAAAACTTAGAACATTTGATTATCCAAACCTACTAAACTTATTTGAACAGGATTTAAACACAAGGAAAACAAAGGTACTTAAATAAGCTAAATGAACAAGATTTTTATAATGCTACAATGAGGTTGGAAGATGAAACCTTGAATTGTTTGTTTAGTTCGGTCACCAAAGCCTTCTCTTTGTTGATTGAGTGGAAACCTGAACCTAATGGCTCCTTAGCCCCTAAACCAATGAGCTTAAAGCTCAATAAGCTGTTAAAAGCTTATTACCTCCTTGTACCTCAATATTGAATCCAATGAATTCAAATGAACAATTTTTTAAACTAAAATAGACAAGCTCAGTTTTTAACAAGCTATGATCAATGTTGGAACTATTTTAGAACAAAAAAAAGGAATAAGCTAATTCGAGCTTATTACAAGCTTATTAGCTAAAACAAGCTTAAAACATGAAAACTTGAGAATAACAACAACTGAACTAGTTTGATTACTTCCAAAAGAAAAGTACAAGATTAAAAATGGTAAGTGCAACTGAATTAAAAGTTTACAAACTTAAATTAAAACGATGAACAGTACATGAAATTAAAAAAGTACAAAGGTAATTTAAAAACTCAAAAACTAACTACTCTTTCTTCTGCCTTCTTGTTTCTTTTATAGCTGAGTCCTTGTGTTAGTTGTGTTTGTTTGGTGAGAGCAAACAGCCCAAAGCAATCTTGACCCTTCAATCTTAATCTTAGCCGTTGGATTAGGCTTGGGGGATTGTGGGATTGCCAAATGGGATTAGGGTTTAAGTGGAGGAGGGGGGAGAGGTTTGACCATGGGGTTTTTGAGGTGCAGGGTAATAGGGGTGAAGTTAACCCGTGATTTTGGTCCTGGGTTTTTGGGTTTCAAAAGTGGCGGGAAAGAAGGTTATAAAAAAAGAAAGGGGGTGACAGGGTGAAAGTTTGTGGGAATGGCAATTTTGACCCTCCAAGGTTATTTATTTCATTGCATTCATGGTCCTTGTATTGTTATAACTTTTGGGGACTTGGCAAATTCAGTCCCCAAGAGTTATAACAATAGTTGCACTACTCGTCCTTGGGTAATACAAGTTAAAAGAGTTGGCAGCTATGGCCCTTGTGGTATAGCTTTGCCAATTTGGCAATTTGGCCCCTTGTTTTTTTTCATTTTTTCTTTTCTCTTATAAATATAAGTTTAGGGATTTACAATTTCAGTCCCTAAACTTATATTTCTTTGTCTTTTGGCCTCGGGGTTGACTTGGGTTGACTTTGACTTTGACCAGTTGACTTTTCTGTTGACTTTTTGACTTGATTGACTTTCCGGCTTCGATTTGGCTTTGTCTTTCACAGTCTTTTCCATTCCGAGTCCGGTTTTGTTGTTTTGGCTTTGTTTTTCGTCCTTTTCTTAGTTATCCGTTCCTGCACAATACAATTAGCAAAACAAGCGTATATTGGGCATTTTAAGTCCGTTTTTGGTTCTTTTAGCTCGTTTTTAAAGGTAAAAGGTATGTGTAATTAAGCACATACCAATCACCTTTGTGCCTTTTGATGAATAAGGTCTTGTCAATTTTCCCTCTTTGAAATCCATTGTCCAACAGATATGTTGACAAGGTTTCATACCATGCTCTAGGAGCTTGATGTAGTCCATACAGTGCTTTTTCAACCTTGTATACTCTATCAGGAAAGTCTGGATCTTCAAATCCTAGTGGTTGACATACATACACCTCTTCTTCAATCTTTCCATAGAGAAAAGCACTCTTTACATCCATTTGGTACACCACAAAATCTTTAAATGAAGCATAAGTTAAAAATAGCCTAATTGCTTCAATTCTTGCAACAGGGGCAAAGACTTCATCATAGTCAATCCCTTCTTCTTGTGTGTATCCTTGAGCAACCAATCTTGCTTTATTTCTTATCACAATTCCCCTTTCATCCTTTTTATTCCTGAAAACCCATTTAGTGCCTATAGCCCTTTTTCCATTTGGTAAATCTACTAAAGTCCAAACTTCTTGTAACTTGAATTGTAGAAGCTCTTCCTGCATAGCCTCTATCCAGCTTGGAGATCACTTAATGCAATGATTGAATTACCTTTTTGGGTTTCTTCTTGTATGATAAAATGGCAAGCAAACAAGCAGTTATGAAGGTCCTTATGTTTGTTTACAAACCCATGTTCTACCAAAATTCTTTGACATCTTTCTTGTTTGTGTTTCTGATTGCAAATCTCTAATCACTTGATCAAGAGGATGATCTTTATGAATTCTTATAGTTATAATAGGACTGACTTGGATTGTTATATCCATATTGTTCATGTCAGCCTTTGCACCAATATCTTCATCATCACTTGAGAAGTCTAATATGCTAACATCTTCCATAGCATGCATTCTTGGATCA
Organism: Tanacetum coccineum; assembly: GCA_026074375.1. Taxonomy (NCBI): domain Eukaryota; kingdom Viridiplantae; phylum Streptophyta; class Magnoliopsida; order Asterales; family Asteraceae; genus Tanacetum; species Tanacetum coccineum. Next base: position 13,343 of record BQNB010090302.1, on the reverse strand, counting down.
TTTGTAAGTTCAATGCTTATATCTTTACAAACAGCATTAACTTCATTTGTGCTAGCAGCATTAACATTGTTAGTGCCGTTAACATTATCATCTTTCACTTGATCATTACATTCACTTTCTTCTCTTGGATCTTCATCAACCTTCTTTCTATCATCACTTGAAGGTTTGGATCCATCATCATGAGAACTCTTTGGATCTTGGGAAAATGGTGGATTAGTAGTCCATAATGGTAGCAAAATGTAATCTTTGATAGGTTCTGTCTCCTTTCTAGCTTGACCTGCATTATCACTTGCTTTTGTAATGCAAAACCATTAGACTGTGTACCTGTAACAATTGGCTCATAATTCATTATTCTTGTTAGTGCATCAATATTAAATAAACAATTTGGTCCACTACCTACAACATTAGGCGTACTCTCTCTAAACCTAATATGCAAGTTCTCTTCCACTATCCTTATTCTACTATTGAATACTCTAAAGGCTTTACAATTCAACGAGTATCCAACAAAGAAACCTTCATCAACCTTATCATCAAATTTGCCTAAATGATCTATGGTATTGAGTATGGTAACAGGACACCCAAATGGTCTCATAAAACTTAAAGTTGGTGTTCTACCATGAAAAAGTTCATATGGGGTCTTGTTATGAGGCTTAACTACCAACACTCTATTTTGCACATAGCAAGCAGTACTAACTGCTTCTGCCCAAAAAGTAGTTGGTAACTTAGAATTAGTTAGCATAGTTCTAGCAGCCTCAATTAGTATCCTATTCATCTCTCTATTCTTGAACTCAGTCTTATTATCACATCTAATCACCTTTACTTTGTGATCTACTAGATTTTATATCCTAGTTATAAAGGGCTTAAGAATGTCACTAGTCTCGTCCTTAGTAGCTAGAAAGAAAACCCATGTAAACCTATTGTAATCATCTGTGACAACTAGGCAATACATTTTCTTCTTAAGGCTTTTTACAAATGTTAGACCAAACAAGTCCATATGCAACATATGTAAAGGAAGACTGATTGAGTTCTTTGTTTTGGACTTACAAGAGGCTCTATGCTGCTTTCCCTTATGACAAGCAACACGGATTGATCTATTTTCAAAATAGTTTGGAAGGTATACCTCTTTACAAGATTTCCCTTAACCATTTATTCATTGTTTTTTAAAATTTAAGTGTCCTGCCTTTTATTGCCCAAAAGTTTAGATTAATTAGATGTGGCTTTTGCAAAAACGAAGTTAAACTAATTTAGGAACCATGTTCTTTAAAATCAACACTATACTTATGGTTCTTTCTAGGAACTCAAGTAAAACTTGACTTTTATCAATTAACTTAAAGTTTGGAGATAAAACAATACATTCAGTGTCATTAAAAGAACACTATGCTTTTTTTTCACACATTTGTGAGACAACTAATGAGATTAACTTTTAACTCTCGCATCAAAATAACATTTTCAAAATCTATGATTTCCTGTTTTTAATGGTACAATTTTCCTGTGATTTTCCCTTTTTTTGGGTCCTCCAAAAGCACATATCCTCCGTCTATATCTTCTTAGTCGTAGGATAGGACATGTTCCATGTCAAGTGCCTTGAGGCATCCACTAAATTATCAATCACTCCTTGGATCATGGTAAATCTCTGTGTCGATCTGCCCACTGCACATTAGATAAGAAAATCAGTTTTTTGGGGGTCCCAAGCTTTTAACGACTTGGATCTGCTTGTGCTCAACCATAATCCCAAATTTTTAGGGTGATTGATGCATGGTATGTTTTGAAACATGGTTAAAACTTTATTTATTGGTTTCCAAACCCAACAGCTGAGGCATTATTAGAATTGACAATTATTCCCTTATACAACATTAACTTATGTTTTGGCGCCTTGCGGTATTAAATTTTTTACCCCTAAACAGTAATTAACCCTTTGATTAATTAAAATGTTTTTAAAGGCAGTAGTGTTCTTTGAATGGGCCTCTTAACAAATTGAATGTGCTATTTAGAAAGATATGAATTGGTCTAGCAGCATTCACTATTGTTTTTGAGTGGGCAATTTTAAATTGTCTTAGAAGTAGTAACCAATTACTACTGCTGTTTGAAATATTTGTCTAGTGTATTAATGATTACTAAGCCAGATCTTCATTAGTACTGCCTGTAACTATGTTCTTTTTAGACATGGGTGAGCTTTTTAGCAAAGTTTTGATGATTCACCCTTTCAGCATTGTTCCAAACAGGTTTTACCATTCTTTGATTTTGAAACTGTTTTTGATACCACATGATGTTTTGACGGTAATTGCAATCAACCTGCAAATAATCAAAGCTTCCACACACATAACATGCCTTATTAAACATCTCAAAATTGCTTCCTAATTTTTGAGACATCATATTGTTCCAATTTCTTTGATTGCCTCTAGGACTGTGAGTGTGTTGCCTATGATGCTCAACTTGTTTAATAGTTTTCCTAGTAGTCTTTCTTTGTGGTTTAGACTTGACAAACTCTTAGTTATCAATATTAGGCCAAACTGTTTACTTTTCAACTTTAGGTTGAGACACAACTGATTTGTTTTCAATTTTAGGCTGAGACACAACCTCTTCCTCATCATCTGACACTCATTCTTCAATAATTGGGGCAACATTATTCTTCCTAACTACCTTAGGGTCTGCCTTAGGCTCTACTTCACTAGACTTAGCTTTACAGCTCTCAACAACAGGCTTATTAACAAACTCATCTAAACTAGTAAAAGACAAGTCAGGTGTTAGAGGCATGAATTTTCCTGTGTAGGGAGGTGGAACTGCATTATAATTTTCATAGCCAAAACCTTTCTTGCAATTGTCAACTATCTGACACTCTATGAGCTTGTTTAAACTTTTAGATGCATTTTCAAATTTTTCTACATTAAATTGAATTTCATCTTTTTCTCTTTGAACTTTTTCAAGCTTCTTCCTAAGCTCTCTAATAGTTATTTCTCCACACTCAATTTCAAATTTTAATTTCTTAATATCTGATGAATAAATAGACTCATTTCTTAATAAATTTCAAGTTTTTCCTCCAATGACTTTAAACCTATCTTATAAGCTAGAACCATTAATTCAGATTTCTTAAAATCTTTTAAAAGTTTTTCATTTTGAGATTTAAGAAGTTTAGCAGTTTCCAAATAATATTTTCTAAGAATCTAAAAGATTTATAAAATCTTTTCTAAGAATCTATGATCTTTTCCTAAGTATACATAATCTTTTCCATAAATAACTTGTACATATCGTATAAACAGTCTTAACTTCTCAGCAGCATTAATCTTTAAGCAGTAGTAATCTTTGAGCAGTCTTAACCTTCAGCAGTAGTAATATTGTACTAGTAGCATTAACTTTGTACCATCAGTACTAACTTTGTACTAGCAGTACTAACTTTGTACCAGCAGTACTAACTATGTATACTAGCAGTAGTAATCTAGATCCCAACAGATAACCCTAAAATGAAAAGATCATATTCAACAAAGTTGAAGGATTTTATTCTGAATAGAAGAACGCCAAAGACATTGAAATTTGCTTAGTGATTCAAGATGTAACGTCTGGATAAAGTTAAGAAGATGAATATTAGAAAAACCAGCATATGTGTTATTTTGTTTTTTACTTTGTTTTTGATATGTTTTTAGGTATATTTTATATAATTTTATTATATGACTATTATATTAATTTATATAAATTTTTTATATGAAATCTAGCAATTAGTTTTTGTTTTTCTTAATAAATTGTTTATCATTTTGAAGTAGATAATTTTTGTAGTTGGAATTGACATAACTATGCGTTTCCCAATGAATATAGGTCTAGCTGTTTCTTGTAAGTTAATACTTTATAGGTATTTTATTTTTTCAATTTTGTATATCAAGCATTGGAAATGTATATTATTAAATTGAAGGGAGGTGATTTGTACACACAATCTGTTTGCCATCTACCATTAAATATGCATCTATGTGTTGTACTGTGTGCATCAGCGAATGTATATTAGTAGTAGATGGACAAAAAATTGTGTGTACAAATCACCTCCCATTTATTAATTGTAAGTGTATCATATTAATAATATTTTTTTATAAATATAATTTATCGTCTCTATCAACTTGCCTTTAGCTTCTCATCGACTCATTTTGGGTTTCTTATTTAAGGGTAAATGTAGTCAAACATACTACAACAATCATAAATTAAGTCATCTACAACCAATAGGGCTGTAAATGAACCAGATGAACACGAACGGAGCCTTATTCATGTTCATTCATTTAATTTTAACCTGACAAATAAATGAACACGAATCTTAAAAGAATGAATTTTCTTGTTCATGTTCATTTATTAAGAGAATGAGTTGTTCGTGTTTGTTTATGTTTGTTTATTTAGAAACTAAACGCTCCTTAAACAAACATAAATGATCGAACATAAATAAACATATAATTTTTTTTTATCAAATTATGCATAATATTTTGTTTTATAAGTGTTATTTTGTTTAAACATACAAGTTTTAAAAGTATAAAATTAAAAGATATCATATACGAACATAAACAAATAAATGAACATAAACGAACGTTAATGAACACATAATCGACGTTCACGAACATAAACGAACGGATGAAACTTTTGTTCATGTTCGTTCATTTAGCAAATAAACAAACATAAACTAAGTTTTTACCGAACGGCTCATGAAATGTTTACTGAACATTCAATTTGTTTAAAACCCTAACAACCAACAATAGTAAATCTTTTTCATAAATTCACTTCATCAGAAGGTGACTACATATTGGAGATGATGTCACATAAGCAAAGCACACATGCTCGAGAAACCTATGTACCAGAACATAAAGTCCTTACTAAGGACTATCTTTTAACTTAAATCTTTATTCAATTACCTATTCTATGTATTCATCTTTTTACCACTGTATCAAAAATGGCTAAGAATTATTACATCTACTGATTTTACCCGTAATCGCAACCATATCTAAAATCTAGATCCTCCTGTTGTTGTTTTTGTTAATTGCATTACATCTTCATTTCAATGTGTTTTTGTCTGTTAGTGTTTGATTTCCTTCTTTTTACAATGTTTATTTAAAATTGTTGTTACAATGGCTTATTAAGGTATTTGGGGACTGTTCAAATCTCTTTTTTACTTTGTTGTATTAACAAAGTGGTCAGGGACCAACGACGCAACCAAAAAAATAATTGAAAAGACAATTGTGCCCTTCGTGGCCTGGATAAAGACGAAGATGACCGTCGTTACACATAAAAAGTTTAGTTTGTAATAAAAAAGTTTAGTGAACTAATTTAATAAAAAAGTTTAGTTTGTGCCTTCAAATAATGGTTATTAACATAAAAAAATAATATTCTAGTTTGCAATTTACTTTCATTTTTTATGATAATACTCTTAAAATCATAGTATATGTTCAAAACAGTTAATATGAGAGTACTAGAAAAACTTAATTGTAAATCTATCATAATTATATGAATATTTTTTTAATATATAAATATAGATATATATAATCTTAAATTATATATATATAATATATATAATAATATATATATAATATATATAATATATATATATATATATTAAAGTAATTTTATAATAATAATATCATAATCTATCATTATATTAAAAAAACATTCTTAACTACATAGTTTTATTATATATATAATAATAATAAGTTGGTTACCCGCGCATAGCGGCGGCAATAAAAAATTTACTAACTCAACTTTTTACGTAATTTCTTACCCGCTTAGTAATTTCGTTTCACAAATGTATGTGTTCGTTGGGGTTTCCCGTAACTTTCCCGCAACACCATATTAACATCATCATTCTCGCATGTAAAAAGACAACACTCTCTCCGAAAGTATATAGTTTTAACGTATCAAGTTTATATTTAATTAAGATTAAAGTTGTAAAAAAATATAAATCAACATAAAATAAACCCATTAAAATGTAAAAAAAATTATAAAAATATATCAAAATGGATGTTGAATTAAAGAGCATAAAATTTTAAAAAATATGGTGAAATTAGATCAAAATAAAATTAAATAGATAAAAAGATATTTCAATTTGAAAATAAAGATGATTTTTTAATCAAAATGTGACACATGTCACTTTATGATGTGATTCCCAAAAATGAGATGGATGGTCAAGATTGCACCTCCTTATCTTAATTTTTAATGGGTCCCACATTATAAATGCTTTATATAGTAAGTGTGTGTGTGTGTGTATATATTATTAAAATATAGAGTACGGAATCAAATGAGAAGAAAACTTATAATGAGAATGATAAGAAGAAACCACAACCACACATTTCAGATGCACCTACAAAAATGCATGCATCTCCCCTTAAAATTCTCTTTCCTATTTAAAATGTGTGGCTAGAAATCCTTCTTATTCTTCTCATTATACTTTTTCTTCTCACTTGATCCCTTCCCTATATATATATATATATATATATATATATATATATATATAGAGAGAGAGAGAGAAGGGATATAATGAGAAGGGGTCTTAAAATGAGAAGGATAGGAAGCCATGAGATCGCGCCATGTGTCCCATCTCACCCTCTCCTTTTTTATAACTTCAAGGGTGTTTTTGTCATTTTACCCTTATTTATTTAATATCTATTTTTTGTATCACACTCACACATAATTACATAGCACAAAAAATAACATAAACACATATTAAAAATCAAAAAAAATCTGGAAAATTTAAAAAAAAAATCCATAATTTTATTTCTTCTGAAGAAATACGCAAAAAAAATTTGAAAAAAAAAATTCGAAAATTAGAAAAAAAATTCGAAATTTTAATAAAAAAATTTTCGAAAAAATCGATATTTTTTGAAAATTCGAAAAAAAAAGTTGGAAAATTTGAAAAAAAGTTCGAAAATTTGAAAAAAAAAATCCTTATTTAATACATTGTGATGCAGTAACTTTTTTAACTAAGATGTACTAACTTTTTTTATTGTATGCAACTAAACAAAATACATTGAGGAGTGCAGTAACTTTTCTAACTGAGATGTACTAACCTTTTTAACTGAATGCACTAACAAAATATATTGTGATGTATTAACTTTTAACTGTGATGTACAATTTTTTTTAACTGTAATGCACTAACAAATATATTGTGATGCAGTAAAACTTTTTTAACTCAGATATACTTTACTTTTTTACTGTAATGTCAACACAACAAAATACATTGTGATTCAGAAATTTTTTAACTGTGAAGTACTTACTTTTTTTTTTTACTGTTAATGCACTAACAAAATACATTGTGATGCAGTAACTTTTTAACTGAGATGTACTAATTTTTTTAAACTATAATGCACTACAAAAACATTTTATGTCAGAACTTTTTTTAACTGAGATGTACTAACTTTTTTTACTGTAATGCACTAACAAAATACAATGTGATGCAGTAACATTTTTAACTGAGATGTACTCACTTTTTTAAATGTAATGCACTAACAAAATACATTTTGATGCAGTAACATTTTTAACTGAGATGTACTAATTTTCAAATTTTCGAACTTGTTTAAGTTCCACCTACACTTTTTGATAAGTGTGAGCAAATATATACTTTCACCTACACTTTTAAATAAGTGTGAGCAAATATGTACTTTTATTTAGGGGTGCTCACGGTTCGAAATTTTTTTTCAAAATATTTTTTTTGAAAAAAAAATTCCGAAATTTTTTTTTCCCGAAAATTTCTTTTCACAAACTTTTTTTTCGAATTTTTTTTCAACTTTTTTTCGATAAGTATGCATTTTAGTGCATATGTTTGAGGTAATTTAGTGCATCCGTTTGAGTAAAATGTTTTACTAAATTATAAACTGTGATACACTGCTTTTGAATTAGACTTGGTGCATCACATTGTATATAACTAGTGCATCATAGTATGTAAACATGATGAATCACAATTAAATTAAACTATAAACAATATGATGCTTTAAATAGTGATGTAGTAGCAAATAACTATGATGCAGAAAAACCAACATTCTGATGCAATGGATATTAAATCATTACTTATAATACATGTTCATGCAGTAACTTTTTTAACTGAGATGTACTTACTTTTTTAACTGTAATGCATTAACAAAATACGTTGTGATGCAGTAACATTTTATTTTTATTTAATTAGATAACAATGTAAGACATTATTTGTTTATAAAAGTTCACATGTGTAGTATAACCCGATAACCCGACCCGATAAGACCGACCCGAATACCATCCGAAGCCGATAACCCGATTGCTTATCGGGTCGGGTTGCGGGTGAGTTTTTCAAAATCAAAACCCGACTCAACCCGACCCGATAAGACCCGATAACCCAATAACCCGACCCGATAACACCCCTAGCAGTGACTTTTTAACTGTGATATACTAACTTTTTTTACTGTAATGCACTAAAAAAATACATTGTGATGTAGTAACTTTTTTAACTGAGATGTACTAACTTTTTTAACTATAATGCACTAACAAAATACATTGTGATGCAGTAACCTTTTAAACTGAGATGTACTAACTTTTTAACTGTAATGCACTAACAAAATACATTGTGATGCGATAACTTTTTAACTGTAATGTACAATTTTTTTAACTGTAATGCACTAACAAAATATATTGTGATGCAATAACTTTTTTAACTGAGATGTACTTATGTTTTTAACTGTAATGCACTAACAAAATACATTGTGATGCAGTAATATTTTTAACTGAGATGTAATAACTTTTTTAACTGTAATGCACTAACAAAATACATTGTGATACAGTAACCTTTTAAACTGAGATGTACTAACTTTTTAACTGTAATGCAGTAACAAAATACATTGTGATGCAGTAACATTTTTAACTGAGATGTACTAACTTTTTTAACTGTAATGCACTAACAAAATACATTGTGATGCAGTAACTTTTTAACTGAGATGTACTAACTTTTTTTTACTGTAATGCACTAACAAAATACATTTTGATGCAGTAACTTTTTTAACTGAGATGTACTAACTTTTTTAACTGTAATGCACTAACAAAATACATTGTGATGCAGTAACTTTTTTAACTATGATGTACTAACTTTTTTAACCGTAATGCACTAACAAAATACATTGTGATGCAGTAACTTTTTTAACTGTGATGTACTAACTTTTTTAACTGTAATGCACTAACAAAATACATTGTGATGCAATAACTTTTTAATTGTGATATACAATTTTTTTAACTGTTATGCACTAACAAAATATATTGTGATGCAGTAACTTTTTTACAAAATAATAATCATCAAGTATCACTTTTTATCTATGTATACCAACTTATCCACTAGCCAACTAACATTGTTTACCACCAACGCCAAATCAAATCCCTTGAAATTCTACCATTATTAACCACTTTTTATCTATAAGCTAGCTTAGAGGATTCTTAAATTCTAGTATCCTACCATGTAAGTTAAATACTTAATATGAATCAAATGACATAAAAATAACATGGTTCGTAACCAAAAATATTTATACATTTAGTTACTTAATATTATCAAGCATGACATAACAATGAATGAGCCAACATACTTAGAATTGTATTTGGAGGTTAGGTCAATGCCAATGTGTCTCTTTTTTCTTTATGATCTTTAGAGTTTTCAAAATAGTGACATCATTCAGAAGCACATCGGAGTGACTTGCCGCATTTAACTGAATCAATTTAACTTTTTTTTTAAATAACTACCGCTTTAAGTAAATTAGTACCTCTTCGATTTGCATCTTTAATGAGGATGCATGATCTTCTGTCACGTTTTGAGTATACTTTGTTAAGACGTCTATGGGTATACTTCTGTTATTGCATTGTAAAAGGAAGACATCAAAGAAATGCCGCGAGCTTAGATAATAGATCTTTGATCCTCCGTTAAGCAAGTGTACAATTGTCTTGCATACCATCAAGTAATTTGGATAGAGAAAAATAACAATCAGCTTCAACATTATTGATACAAAAAACTACAAAGATGATGCAACAAGATCCTTTGTTCCAATACTTGTGCATGTCCCCATGCCCGTTTGCCCTGAAATCATAGACAAACAAATAAAATAGATTAAGCCCCGGTTACTCAAAAAAAGTCCAGCTACCACAGACTAGAGATGGACTTACTCAAAGGTACAAGTCCAATAATGCATTTACTCATTCAACTTGGCTGTTATGTTGCGGATGAAAGCTTGTTGAGAAGTTTAGTTGAGCCTTCAGCTACGACTTGTAAAAGTAGATTCAAAACTTCCCTAAAAATCAGATGTCTTGTCACGATTAAGACAAAACAAACAATAATAACCATAACAAGGTCAATTCAAACAAATTTACTGTACAAAGAAACTATTGATATGTCGTAAATGGAAGTGAAGATAATCATTAGGTTAGGTACGTACCAGCTCACAACTCAAGAAGCACATGTGGTTGCTTGCCAAATTCAACTCTCTAATCTATATACCATTGACCATATTTGTACTTCGTTAACTATGTATGATGCATCAGTTGTAACTCATTCTATATAGCACAAACTCTTTATCTTTGACTTCAATCAATTCTAGAAATAGAAGTAGCAATCAGAAAACATCCTAGTAACTTCAATAATTTGTATATACTTCAACTTTAAAACAAATATCAGGTGATAATGTTTATTTTCATTATCGATAAATAGGGTGAACTTAAGGGATCGATGATTCATTTATGTAATAATCATTAACTTACAAGGCAAGCTCAAAAACGTATGATGATGCAGCTCCAAGATTAGAGCTTAGCAATGTCATTCAGTAATTTATTAATCCTCTCTTGCATGTCATTCAGTTCTTCATACCTCAACTGCATCTTCGATTTGCATCTTTAATGAGGATGCATGATCTTCTTTCGAATGAGATATTCCTGGACGGTTGTCTTCATCAACAACAGTAGTGACTTCTTTCGGAGATGCACTAACTTCACATGTTGCATCAATAATATTATGTGGAGAAATCTTAGAGTTGTCTTCTACATCTACACCCACAAGGTTCTCATCTATTTCCAACCCAAGATTGGTCGTCTCATCGTTCATACGCTCATCAAAATTATTATCAGAAAGTGTATCTGCAGCTTTTGGACTGCTTGACAAAGCATTTGCATCTGATAATCGCCGCTCAAAGAAAAGGCTAACGGATTTATGATCTACTGATGAAACCGACACGTCTGAAGGAAAACATTCCTGCCCCGGCAATCCATCCATCTTTCTCTTCTTGGAAAGTGGACTGCAGGTTTCATCTAAATCACATTCTTCAATTTCATCAAAGTTCAGTTGCTTAGGTTTAACAATCATACAGCAGTCAGAAGATTGCTTTGAGGCTAAAACTTCAGCTTCTGTGCATATGGTGGTAGGAGCCAACTTAAAACCAGAATTTACAGGCTGCACTACAGCTAGTACATCTGTGGGACCATTTTCCACAACAGGCTCAGCTGGTACAACTGCAGATTCTTTTGGAGAACCAGACCTGGACTGTGTAACTCGAGGAGCAGCAATATTAGAGGAAATGACTGGCTTCAATACACCTTCATTGCTACTAATAGCTTGCGTCTCTCCAATTTTATCACTAAGCCTCTGAGAAGTTTCAACTGCATCCACTAACTTATTGGAGGCATCAACAAAACGAGGAACTGCATCTTCACCTTTTTGTAGCTTGTAAGAAGCCGATAGTTTAGAAGGCTTATTTATCCCACTAATTTGTTGAGTTGAACTTCTCGACCTCATAACTCTGGCTGAAATTGGTTGGTTTTGCCTTTGTGTATCTTATGTCTTCTCGGTTGTTGATGTTTTGCTTGCATAACTTCCCAAAGAGAAATCCAGAACCCTGGCCTCTTCCGTAACACCGATCCCAGGACCACTGTTGTGCTGAACTACCTGTTAGATTGTAAGAAGCGGATTTAGGCAGTCTTGAAGACTTGCTCATCCCACTAGTTTGTTGGTTTGAACTTCTAAACCTCTTAATTCTACCAGAAATGGGACTGTTTTGCCTTTCTGAATCCAGTGTCTTCCTGTGTATTAATGATTTTCTAGTATAGCTACAGAGATACATCAAGAACGTTAACCCCTTCCATAACATTAGCATGACCAGTCTGTAGCACCAAAATCACCCATTGGTTGTACCAGGATACTACCATCTAATTCTTATGTCTCCAAAGATGAGTCGTGTTTATCATGATCATTAACAAAACTGGGTTTTTCATAAAAACTACTTGATTTTGCAAGTCTACTGATATGTCTATCATTTCCCTCAGCTGCAGTGGAAGCTGCTCCTATGATATCGTTGTGTTTACCCGCTTCTAAAGGGCACTTTTCTTGAGTCCCTTGACGAAAATCAATTTTGGGTATTGAGTCTCCATTATAAGAATGGTAGGTTCTATTTTCATCACTTAAAAAACTTGTTGCTGAAGTTTTACTATTATTTTGACGTTCTTGAGCTTTTTGCCTAGACTTGGACCTTGGATTCTAGCTAGGGGTGCAAACAAGCCGAGCTTTTATCAAGCATCTTTTAAACCCTAATTATCTTTAACCATTTGTATTCTAACATTTTGTATTCT
>BQNB010090301.1:0-24547 GCA_026074375.1 Tanacetum coccineum | reverse complement strand
CTTTGACGTAGCTTTCAAAATCGGTCTTTGTCACACCTTGTGTTTGAGGAGCCGGAGCTTAGTAAGGTGGAGCTTGGTGTGCTAGAGGTTGATTTACCGGGGGTTGATAAGTTTGTCCTTGGTTGTAATTATTCCCCCGGTTTTGGTTGTATATGTTTCCCCGATTTTGGTTGAAATTATTTCCTTGGTTGTAACGGTTTTGATTAGTTCCTTGATTGCTTTGATTGTTTTAAACGGGAGGAAAACCGGGAGGTCGAATTTGATTAGCAATCGGGGCTCGGTAATCGGTATTTCTTGGGTTGTAGTTAATTGCGGCGGCTTGAGAGACGTACTCTTGAATATTGTCACGATAAACGTTGCCATTGGTGGCGGGACAATTTTGGTACGAATGAGCACCACCACAAGTAACACAACTTTCCTCGACCACTTTCACGGGAGTGGGAGCTTGGGATCTCTTATCAAGAAGTAAAGCTTTCACCATATCTTTCAGTTCGATAACATCGGGAGAAACACCAGGGGTAGAAGAGCTCGAACTCACTTTTGCAACAGCTGGTTTGTTACGTGAATTAAGAACTTTGGATTTGCTTTCAATGATTCTTAGGCAATCACGGGGCATTTTATCCAAAAAGTTTCCACCCGCGGCGGAATTCAACGAATCTTGATCATTTGAGTTCAAGGCATTGTAGAATGTATCGAGTTGATGCAATTCTGAAAATCCATGATGTGGACATGCCCGAAGAAGATCGTTGAATCGGTCCCATGCCTCATAAAACGTCTCATCAAATCTTTGTTGAAATCTCGTGATTTCATTTCGAAGATTTGTTGTCTTGGAGGGAGGGAAAAATTTGTTGATGAATTTCGAAACAAGATCATCCCATGTTAGAATCGATCGAGGGGGTTCTTTCTCAAGCCAAATCCGGGCGGCCCCCTCGAGGGAAAATGGGAAAAGCATAAGCTTTACCGACGTACTCGGGACGTTCGGGAACTTCATCGTAGAAGTGATCTTGTTGAAATAACGGATGTGAGCATGAGGGTCTTCTTTGTCATGTCCAAAGAATTGCTTGTTTTGAACGAGGGTAAGCAAACCGTGCTTAAGCTCAAAGTTGTCCGCGGTGATTTCGGGCACAACGATGGCATCCTCGTAACCCTCGGTGGGTGCTTCGAGCAATTGAGCCATAGTACGATTATCGTCCATCGTAACTACGGGAGGAGCTGGATTTTCAATTGGTTCTTCAAGATTAAATGGTTCAACAAAAATTCGGTGGCGGTCTTGTGTGGACGGTTTAAGATTACGAGATTGAGAGCGACTGTGTGCGCATGCACTTAAAATATAAAAAGAAAATTTACACTAATTTTTTTGTTTTTTTGGTTTTTCAACAATGTATTCACAATTTATTTTAAATAAAGGACATACGAAATAAGGACAACTTGAAACCTAATATTCAACAAGTTCTCAGGTAAACTCTTCGAAAAGAAAAACGCACAAAAGGAGCGGGGAATAGGAAAACGGTAAGCTATTAAAAACTTTTTCCTTTAGGGTCGTAGTTCCTAGGAACAACCGCTTTTACCTTTTGAGTTTGTTTATCTTTTAAAAGGTGAACGTAATCTCGCAAGTGACACAAATGGTAAGTTTTTGATTCTTTGGTTCAGGAATTTATTAATGGATAATACTTCAGTTGAAAGTATTATATGTTGGTGTTCTTTTACCAACTTGTGATTTTTTGATAAATTAAAGACAGTGTTTTTATCTTTTGGTTTTTTTTTTTAGATTTTTATAATAATAATAAGTAAATATTCACAAACTTCAAGCACAAATAATCAAACTTCGAAACGACAAATGCTTTCACTCCTCCCCGGCAATGGCGCCAAAAATTGATTGCTTCTCTTTAACTACCCCTTTTTATATAAATAAATATATAATATTTATAAATATATAATAAGGATAATTATCAAGAAAATCAATGAAACTGGAAGTAGTATAGAATATTCCCGGGTCGTTTATCCTCAACGAAGAGTGAATTGAAAAGTCGAGAGTTGGATTGACATTTGATGATTGAATTGAACAAGATTTGGATTGGATTCTAAATCTACGGAAAAAATAAAGTAATTACACTTAAAAAACGAGAAAATTACATAAATTATACTAAAAATGAAAACGGGAAGCTAAAACGACACACTAAAAACCCTAATTTTTCAAAATTAAGCCTAAATTGATTTTTTCACTTTTAATGGACTTAAATTGACTAAAAAGGAAGTTTAAAGAAAACTAGAACGAAAACGGAGTTAAATTGAGCTAGAAAATATGAAAAACGAGCACGGGAACGAATCCCGCTCTTTAAAAAACGAAATTTTACAAAAATTACCTTAAAAAGGTTTTCTATTTTTCCTAAGTGTAATATGACAAAATAAAATTTTTAAAAAAGAAAAATATTTTTTTGATTTTTATTTAATTTTTAATAATTAAAAAATAGATTTAAAGAAATTAAATGATAAAAAATAGCAAACAATATTGGAAAAATGTGAAAAAATACAGAAAAGTGGATTAAGGTAAGCTGATTCTATGAATAATAAGAGCTAGAAAAGTGGGCTTATAAATAAGCCGAAATAAGCTAAAAACAGCTTATGGGCTTAATGGGCTAAAAGGCCTATATATAATAAATTTTGCAACTCACTACCGGATGAGCTATTATAGCATACTGATGGTGAGTGTGTTATAAAATGTTGGTTGATGGGGTTGAGGTCCCAAGTTCGAGCCCTGCTCACTTGGGGCCTCCCCTAATCCCAATGTTTTTGTTTTTCATTTTTTACAACTTTTTAAATAATCTAAAAATAAGCAACTTTAAAAAAGACAAAATTTTTATAACTACCAAATAAGCATGAAATAAGCTAAATAAGCTGGCAGTTTGCTAAATTTACTCTAAGACTAAAAATGCTTAACTGTTAAGCTGTTTAAGCTCAAATAAGCTAATGGAAAATGGAAATAAGCACAAACAAGTGGGGCACTAAACCAAATAAGCAAATGCAAACGAAGATAAGCAAGGAAAATAAGCTAGAACAAGCAGAAAAGCTAGAAATGGTTAAAACACTTAAAATTTTATACTAAGAAGAAAATAAGCTTAAATAAGCTTAAGACAAAACCAAATAAGCTAGAACAGGCCTAGACAAACCTAATAAGCTAAACTAACCCTAAGTAAGCTAATGAAATAAGCAAATAAGCTACAATAAGCAATCAACAAGCTAGCAGACTTAACTTTTGAACTATACTAAAGAAAAGCTAAAATGCAATGCACTAAAAGGGAAAAATAAATTAGGAAAATGGAAAATAAGCAGAGGATCCTAAGGGTCTACACCTAATAAGCAAAAGGCATAAAAATAAGCTAAGGATGTCAGGCTATTAAGTACAAAATATGAAAATAAGCTAAGGATCCAAACTTGCATGCCAAACAGTCAAAATGCACACTTTGAGCTTAAAAATAAGCCACCTAGAGGGGGTCCTAAGCTTAATATAACACCTCGTGTTTTAGGTCATTGTATGACATTATGTAATTCACAATTTATTTTTAGGGTTTTACGCGTTTGCTCTTAAATCGTAATCGTTAAGCTAAATCGCGTAAACTAAAAATAGTCATTCAATGTAAACGGGCATTAAACGATTAAACGTTGTTGGGAAATACAAGTCAGAAGGTCAAAGTACTGCTAAAGTTGAAGGTCAAAGTACTGCCTGCTTAGTATGAAAAAGTCAAAGTACTGCCTTTAATAAAGGAACTTTAAAGGATTATTAGTTAAACAGTTACATTAGTGATTAGTATTAATTAGTATTTGTGTCATACAAGAACTGTACACCTACTAGAGTTATCCTTACGTTTATAAAAGGATCTCTAGGAAGGCATTAGAATGACACAAGAAAAAGCATTAGTTAGAAGTATTAGAGATAAGTATTGTATTAGGGATCTGCAAACTTAGGCAGATTCAAGGTGTGATAATACAAATCGTTTGTTAAATCATTGTGTGTTCTTCTTGATACTGTTAACTAGTTTCCGCATAGTTGATAGTATTACATCAGTGTTTCATTGTTACTGACTTGGATTTATTCAAGGAAGTAACATCCTTTACAGGCTAAAGGCTTATTATACTAAGGTATATCGATCCTACAAGTGGTATCAGAGCTTGTGTAGAGACTCTGATCTAGAATAACTTTAATCATTCGAAATCTTTCCAAACTCTAAAAGATGTCTGAAGCTGAACCTATCCCTCCCACCTCATCAGTCACTGCACTAAGAATCCCAATGATCAAGAAGGGTGAATATGACCTATGGTCCATGAAGATGCGACAGTATATTGCCATCACTGATCATATACTATGGGATATAATCACCAATGGAGACCAAGCCACAACTGATCCTGTATCCTCGTCAGGTCCAGTGTCTGCACCAAAAACTTCGCTTGCTGCTAACGCAAGAAGAAACAATGAGAAAGCTCTTAACATATTGCTTTCTGCAATACCTGATAGACATCTTCTCAGTTTTCATGATGCTGAAGATGCAAAAACTTTATGGTCAGCCATAAAAGCAAGATTTGGAGGTAATGAAGCATCAAAGAAGATGCAAAAGAATCTTTTGAAACAACAATTCGAGACGTTTACTATCGGATCTTTAAAAGACAATAACTTAAAATGATTTTAAAAACACACTAGGTTAAAACTAAAACTAACTCACTGGTGCCTCAAAGGATACAAAGAACTATTTATAGAATCGACTTAGGTCTTGGCTTCTTTACTCTTTTGTCCTATTCTTCATGTGTTTCTTTGCTGAGGCAGAACCAATGTGTTTTTGTTATGTGAGTGAGAATATAAGCCAATCTTGACCCTTAAATCACTTTGAAGCCCAATCAAAATGATCCTAGCTTTCAATTCGATTGTCCAATGACACAACTAGGGAAATCGAAATGAAAACCCTAGAAAATGTTGTTGAGGATGAAACATTAGAGATTGACAAAATAGTCAATATTAAGGAATCTAGGAACCATACCTTAGAAAATGTTATAGGAAACGTTAACCAAAGAACCCTTAGATCACAAGCCCAGAACCAAAGTAACTTCTACTATTTTATATCAACTATAGAACCTAAGAATGTGAATGAAGCCTTAGAAGATGAAAGTTGGATGTTGCAATGCAAGAAAATTAAATCCATTTCATGCTTAACGACGTTTGGGAGTTAGTTCCACAACCTAAGAATATGACAATTATAAGAACTAAGTGGGTGTTTAGAAATAAGTTAGACAAGAACGGTATTGTTTCACGAAATAAGGCAAGGTTAGTTGCTCAAGGCTATAACGAACAAGAGGGCATCAATTATGATGAAACGGTATGCCCCGGTTATAGACTTGACTTCTATTAGGTTATTATTAGCCTATGCTTTGAACCTCAGATTTTATATTTTTCAAATGGATGTAAAAAAGTTGCATCCTGAACGGTTTTTAGCAATGGAGGGAGGTAGACGTGGCACAACTCGGGATTCATTGATTTCGAAAAACCGATCATGTTATAAATTAAAGAAAGTTTTATTGGTCTTAAACAAGCATCCAAGCTTGGTATGATTAGATTAAAAGCTTTTCTATGAAACATGATATAAAATGGAATTGGTAGGATAACGCTCTTTTTACTTAAGAAGAAAAGTTTTAAATTCTCATTGTTCAATTTTGTCGATGGACATTATATTCGGTTTCGACTTAAGACATGTGTGAGAATTTGCCAAAAAATCATGCATGATTGAGTTCGAGAATGTGCATGATGGTGAACTTAACTTCTTCCTTGGATTACAATTTAATCAAATGGAAGACGATATTTTCTTTTTAAAAAAAATAATTCGCAAATCCTTATAGTATATTAAAGAATTGACTTAAAGAATTTGGTCTAGAAGATTCTAAACCATTGAAAACCCCTAAATGTCCTATGATACTAAACTCAGGAAAGATGAAGATATGGGTCTGGTAGATAGACCAAGCTTATCGAGGCATGATTAGGTAGTTTTATTGTATACCTAATGGCAAGTAGGCCCGTTATCTGGTTTAATGTCTGCCTTTGTGTGCGCCTTTAAGTGGCTCCCAAACACTTCTCATCCTTGAAGCGGTTAAAACGGTATCTTATTGATACATTAAGGCACTATGCACTTAGGATTATGGTATTCCTAAGGGGACCGGCCATAGAAACATAGTATATGCCGATATTGATTGCGAGTGATTATGTGGACCGAAATGCACCAGCGATTTTGTTAGTTCGTGGGATGTTTGTTCTGACATCTTGATTCTCGATAGGGAAACAAATAGCTCTTGCTATTATCCAAACTCCAAAGGAATATAAGTGCCAATAAGGCATGTCAACATAAGCTCTATGAATGAAACAAGCTTCCTCATCGTTTACGACATATGACGCAACGAAGTTCCCTTCATGTGCGACAAACATAGGCGGATTGACCTTTGCAAAATCCGTGTGTAACATTCCTTAATTACAAACTACAACGAAATACGTCACCACATTTTTCATGATAATGTCCTGAACAGAAAAGGGATCATATTCTCATCGAAAAAGTGTCGTCCTTCGACTTCCTTACTTAACCCCTTAAACGTGAATCGTGTTTCTATCTACGTCTTGTTTTGAATGGATGGAAACATACATTCCTTAAACCTTTGTGTACGCTTCTCCTTCTTCTAGTTTGATTCTAGTCCGGGTTCCACTCTGCTTTTTTTTTATTATATGTTTATCTCTGTTAATTTTGTGTCGTAACAACTTGCATACTTCATCTGAAGTACTTCAAGCATTTTTAATTCGCAAAATGCAAATTAAAATGTCACTCCTCTTTGTTAAATTTTCATCAAAAACTCAAATAAAAAACCCTTTACTAAGAGTGGCCCCCATATAGGCGGCCCCCCCCAATATATTTGGGACATCCAGGAGATATGGGACCGCCATCAGCAGACCATAATATGCAACACTCAAACAATTTTTTTCAAAACACAAAAACAAACACTCCTTTATCTGCTTCCATTGACGAACACGCACAAAAACCCACCAAAACTTAAATCCAACCATTAAAACATTAATTGAAGATCAAATCAACACTAATAAGCAATCCTAACATCACAAAGATCATCAATTGTAAGTCATTTCTTCTATTTTCTTTCAATTTAAGTCTAGGTTTCATTATGAACACAAAAATTAAAATTGGGGATTTTTTATTTTTCTTTTAATTTTGTACAATTAAGACTACTAGGATACAATGTACAACAAATATGCTTCCCGTAGACATAGAATTTGCATATATTATTAAGATTAAACGAAAAATTGATTTTGAACCAAAAACCCCAAATTTATTTCAAATCCACTCACGTTAAGAACATAATAAAAATTGTTGTTATGCATTGTTAATCCAATCCAAAAACATTTTCAAACACATGCATAATGATCTCATGAACAAATTTCGAGATACATAATTCATATGTATTTTTCAACTTGTTTGGTTAAGCAAAATCAAACTAAGGTGCGTTTGGGTAAAACTCTTAGGATTTTATATTGTAGGTCGTCTGAGTTTATTCGTTACTCCTACATTTGTTGCTATAGCACACACTAGGCATGAACGCAAAACTTCAATAAACGATAAGAATTAAAAATATGATAGTGTTGTCTTATTTTAGGTAACAAGCCTCGAGAAAAACCAGACAAACAGTTTTTCCAAAACATAATCCTTTTCAAACTTTACCTTTTGCACTCAAACATGTACTCACCTTTTCTTCTACCATCATTCATGTTCAATGATTGTATTGCATCTTAACAAGTACTCCTTTCAACTTTGCCTACTTTCTAACCAAACGAGTTGAAAAGATTAAAAATCAACCGAATTCTCCAATGCCATATGGAATGATTCTAAATTGTCTATATGAACATATCATCAAAATTAATCCTCATCTATGAAAATCAAAATACAAATCATACTGGCCATCCATGAAACCTTGGGTTCATCCTACTCATCTCAAATCAATTAACAACATATCCTCTGAAGAAATTTCAAGTGTTGACTCAAATGATGGTTGAAATATTCCTCTAGAATTATTGCTAGGGATACGTACTATTATTATTACTATGTAACCTCTATCATGGATAATCAAGTACATGTATAATGTGTCTACATTATTATTTCATGCTTGCTATGCGACATTTAATAAACCTTTAAGTCATTTATATGCTTAAACTTGGCTACATTACATGATTTCTCTTCTCCTTTAGATATATTATGTGATTCTTGAAGTGATGGAAATGCCATAATCGCTCTTCTAATTCTTACTAAACCACTCAAAAAAAGGATTAAACTTTATGAAATTTCGTGAATCTCCAGAAAAAAGTTCCCTTAAATGTTTGGCGGCTCCCTAATATATATGGGATCGCCACCAATATAAGGGACTGCCATCAGGAGAAACATGAAATACTCTTGCCCCCTCCTTGTCTGCAACTTTGACCCTATTCTTCCTAGGTCTAGCTGTCCTTTCCCTTCTAAACTAAACACTCATTAGAACTCTCTTCCAACAAAACCATGCCTTTTCCAAAATTCTTCTTTTTAACTCATTCTTTTTCATCTCAAAATCACCATCTTTCTCTTCATAAACATTGCTCTCAAAGTTTCAAATGTTATCTTCTAACTAATATCATCGTGACTACTTATGAAATAACACAAAAAGAAACAATTTCTTGAAACCTTGGAATCAAAGTCACTATCTTCCACCTTCTCCTCCCCAAATAGGACTCTAAACCTACTTCTATATACAATAAACCTTCTTTATCTTCCTCACATCCTCTATCTCAGGCATACTCACATACCTAAATCTCTACTAACTCTCTAATCTTTGATGACATCTTTGCCTCCTTCTCATAATTTATCTATCCTCCATCCCTCTTTCTTACCTCCACAAATCTACTTAAATCATAGTGCAAGAAACACATTTGCTTAAACTTCCTTACAACCTTTCAAATCTTCTGATTAGCAACATTTCAAACATGCTATTGAGTTAACTTAATTTTTTTCACTCCCTCTTACCATTAATTATCTCCTTGTCTAGACCAAGTCAATTTTCATTCGGACTTTTGTCACTGTTGCTTGGTGTAAAATCTTCAATATCTTAAGAGTGACCTTTAACCGAATCAAATCTTCTCATCATTTGGCCCTCAACCACTTTTCCATTTTTTTGTTTTTTTCATCCATCTCAATCTACCAATTCTCCTTAAATTTCTCCTAAACTTCAAGGAATAATCTATAGTTTCTCTATTAGATGCTTTAATTGGTTTTCTTCATTTATTGTCCTATATGGCTTATATACGCTCTTCTTAGAATTTGGAAATGTAACTTATTTATAGTTTCCATAAGTGTAGTTATAGTATTAGAGATATTAGCATTGCTATGTTGGCTTGCACTTGTACTTCTAACCTTGTTTTGTAGCAAACAAATTATCGTAAGATCGATCCCTTGGTGCCGAACGAGGGGGAGCATACATCAAGGGGGAGTCTTTAATTCGGTCGATTTCTTTCTCTTACTTCAATTCGACGATCAACCTTTTTGATTTGACAAAAGGGGGAGAATGGAATTAAACTCATTAGTAATTTATAAACTTAATTTTTATACTAAATGAGTTTATATTTTGTCATCATCAAAAGGGGGAGATTTGTTTAATACATATACATGTCTAAAAACGTTTATTTATATTTTTTCAGATCTGTCGATGTTTTGATAATAACATAAATGTAAAAACGTTTACGATAAAATAAACGTTTATAATTACTAATCCGTAAAATTCTTTTTCTAAGATTAATCAATTAAGGTAAGGATAACAAATCATTAAACATGATTAGTGATCGCCAAAATATTTTTTCTTAAACCTTACATTTTTACAAAAGTATTTTTTATAAAAAATATTAAAAACAATATTCTATTTATAAAGAAATGTATTATTAAATAATAAATATGAAATCAGATTTTCCCCCCAAAATGGAAAGGTTCTAAAACAGATAAACTCTTCCCACAAAAAGCAAAAAGAGGTGCGTGTCTACGGCGGTCCACCTAATATATTTGGGTCGCTGCACAACGGGGGACCTCGCCGCATAGCAACTAGGCTATTTTTGGGTCCTATAAATAGCGGCCTACCCCATCTGAAAATCAAGACTCTCTTGCCATGAATTTTCTCAGAATACTATTTTCTCTCTCATTCTTTTCTTTCTAAAAAATCATATCTTATCAATAACATACCTTGATCTTCTTTCAAGTGATTAATTCTTTCTCCCTCCCTTCTTTTTCTAATCAAGTGCAAGAGAAGAACAATCGTATTCTTCTACATACGAATTGTTGTTAAGTGATCTCCTTCTTCCTCCTCAAGATCACAAGTCTTCATTTTATTAACTTTGTGTTGTTGTGTAAATTGGATTATGTGTGGTCCAATTGTGTAAATTGTGTATTTGTGATCTAGATTGTGTGCCAATCCAAGAGTATATATCTTGTGAGTGTGTAAAGACTTAGTGAAGACTCGACATCTAGCTTAGTGTCGGAAAAGAAAGTAAGCGACGTGTAAACGGTTTTCTCCGCCTAAAGGGAGCTTGTTGACATAGTGAAATCTCGAGTGGAGTACTCGGGGAGTGGAGTAGGAACGAAGAGGTGCTTCGTAGCCGAACCACTATAAATCTTGGTGTCTTGGTTTGATCGTTTCTTTCTCTATCTCTCTATATTGTTATTTTATAAAGCCCAGTTCAAACGGGAGGATCACAAATATTCGACAATAATGCTTGAAACAGTTGCTTCACAAGATTCGTGGATTTGACATGCATATTTTGGGTTATCGGGTGCCAAGAATTACCTAAATGTTCTGTATCGGTCGAATTTGTTTGACGAAGTTCTTGACGATGTCGCTCCCGAGTGACCATTTACGGTGAATGGTAATAAATCCAACCGAGGATATTACCTAGCAGACGGTATTTATCCCACTTGGTCTACTTTTGTTAAAACTTATACCGTCGCCCGAACCCAAGATGATTTAAATTTTAAACGGGCTAAAGAAAGCTCAAGAAAAGATGTCGAACAGGCTTTTGGTGTCTTTCAGGGTCTTTGGGGGGTTATTGCACAATCAACACGTTGTTATTTGGTGAGTAAAATACGTAGGATTATGTATTGTTGCATCATATTGCATATCATGATCCTAAAAGATCAAAAAATCAAAATAAGTGAATATAACGATATATATGTTAGTCCCGTAGCCAATTTACAGCGTACATGGGTCAAGAGAGACGATGTACACAGAAAGAACATAAAGGAACTACGAGACAGAGAGGTGTATACCACCCTTCGACGTGATCTTGTGGATCATCTTTGGCAATGACATCTACAATAACAAGGTCACGAAATGTATTATTTTATTTTACGTATTGTACTTTTATTTTCATCTAAATGTCGTATTTTATTTTACGTTTTGTAATTTAATTTTTAGTGGAATGAAATAAGTTTGTGTTAATACAAATAATGCTCAAAAACGTTATTTATATTTTTCGACCTCTCAACGTTTTGATAATAATAAAATGTAAAAACGTTTACAATAAAAATAAACGTTTATAAATTATTAAACGTAAAATTTCATTTCTAAGATTAGTGATCACTTAAGGTATGGACAAACAAAATAATTAAGCATGATTAGTGATCAAGAAAACATTTTTCTCTTAATCCTCACTTTTAATTCTACAAAAGTATTTTATCAAAAATACATTTACAAAATATTTTCAAATTAAAAGAAACGTTTTATTAAAAACATAAAATTTGAAATTCAAATTTTTCCCTCAAAATGAAAGGTTTCATAACAGATACAACTTTCACCACAAAAAGACAAAAAATAGAGCGGAGTCTAGTGGCGGCCCCCTTATAGGCCTGGCGGCCCCCTTATATATAAGGAACCGCCGGGACCGCCACCAGGTAGCCGTTGGATTCCCTGCCTATAAATATTGCTCCATTTCCTGTAGAAAAACATTCATCTTTGCACAAATTTTTTCAGTCTTTTCTTTTTCTCTCTAAACCTTCTTTCTCTCACTAAAACTCTTGATCACTAACATACTTAGATATTGTTTAAAGTGATCTAATCTCTTATTCTCATCTCTTTCCGCTCATTCAAGTGCAAGAGAAGAACACTCGTATTCATCAAGAAACGAAGTGTTAATTAGTGATCTCCTCTTTTCTTCTAATTACCAAAACTCTATTGTATTTATCTTGTGTATTTATGTGATTCGGATATTGTGTAGATCCGATAGTGTAGATCTTGTGAGTGTGTATATCTTGTGAAGAGGTAGATTGGTTCTAGCTAAGATTAGGACTCGACATTTAGCTTAGTGTCGGAAAATAAAGTAAGCGACGTGTAAACGGTTTTCTCCGCCTAAAAGGAGCTTGTTGACATAGTGAAATCTCGAGTCGGATACTCGGGGAGTGGAGTAGGGCGAAGAGGTGCTTCGTAGCCGAACCACTATAAAATCTTGGTGTCTCGGTTTGGTTGTTTCTTTCCTTATCTCTTTACATTATTATTGTTGTTATCGTGCTTTAGTTTAAATAGTTATTGCTTGTTCATATTGTGATTTGATTAAACATATAACTCGGATCTATACCTTTTTGAAAGTAAAATTTTAAAACGCAAAACAAACGTGTAAACTATTCAACCCCCCCCCCTTCTAGTTTCCACAACTTGTATTTAACAATGATTCCGTTTTTAAGCTTGGTTTGGGGCGGGTGAAAAATCGAGGACGATGAATTTATCCTTTAGGACACTAAGTATAAGTGTCTCTTGTTCCGTGATCCTAAAAGTTATTATGAAAGTCGAACATGTTGTCACTTGTGGAAAATATAAAAAAAATATATAAAAGAAATGGTAAAACGGGGGCTTTTCAAAACTAGTGATTTCTTAATCCCCTTAGATGAGCACTTTGCTACTTTTTGAGGTGATTAGTTTAAGGGGATTGGAATTTTTGGTTTTAAGCATGTATTTATATCATTGCGTGAGGACACGGCAATAGCGTAGTATGGGGGATTTTTTATATGTGTTTAATCACATATCATTTTTCCTTATTAAAATGAGCTTAAAAGACCAAAAATACATGAAAAATGCATTGTATATGTGTGTTTTGTTAATTGTTTCTTGCAAGTAATGGATAAAAATAAAGCAAAACAGACAAAACCGAGCACGGGAATGGAAAGAGCGTGAGATATCAAAGCCGAAGGCGTATACATCCTTAATGGGCCAACCCGTACCTATTTAATTGGGTTGGGTCAGCCCATACGTGAAAGACTTTTTCTTTGTTCCGAAAATGAGTATATGATGAGTCTTACCGAGTTTGAGATTCTGAGTTAGATATTCTGATACATGTAGTGGATCTTTTGATAAAAGTGTGTTTGAGTTGATCAATGATGATGTATACCAAAAAAAATCTGAGATCAATCTTGATACTTCTGAGTTTGACTTTTCGAGTTTAGTGTATGAGTTTAGTTCCGAGTTTGATTCCGAGAAAAGATCAGTGATGATTTAGCTTTTCGTGAGATATGATCTTTTAAAGATTGAGATTCTATTGTTATACACACAAAAAGAAACTGAGATCCAACTCTTCTTTTTCGATTCCAAATTCGATAATACCGACTTTGACCGGTCAACTGCTTGTAGAAAGACAAAAGTCTGAAAAATCTGTTAGATTACCGAGTTTGACCAGTCAATGATGTTGTAACAAACTTTTTCGAGTTTGATCAGTCAAACAACCGAATTTGATTTTAATAACAACTTTTACTGAATTTGAAAATAAAAATCTGTTGAGTTTAAAAAATAAACCCAAATAAGCTAAAATTTATACTAATTTGCCATGCCACTTACGATAAAACCGCAAGTGTTCAATCTCGATAGAACCGAGATTAGCAAAATAAGTACAAATAAGCTCTAAAAACTGAATAAGCACATTTTCAAGCAGATTGACTCGATAAGCACACGAAAAATAAGCTGAAAACTGAATAAGCACACGAAAAATAATCAAATTCAGTAAAAATGACACAAAAATCAGAATAACACAGCAGCAGCGAATTAGGACAGAATAAGCTCGAATAAGACCAAAATAAGCTGAAATAAGCTACTGGAATAAGCTGTCAGAATAAGCTCTGATACCACTTGTGAGGTTTCTTGATTCACGATCTCGGGAGGTCGGGGAAGCTCAAAATAAGAATAAGCCATTATTGAGGAGAGAGCTTTATTTAATTTTGAAGTTTTATTAAAATGAAAAAAGAAAGGGAAATTACAAATGTGAGCTTCACCCTCTAATGTTGATTAGAGGGGAGTATTTATAGGTAAATCACAAGGACACTTTGGACTAATTACACTTTTAGTCCTTGTGTTTTAACTTAAACCAAAACTAATGTAATTTCCATATAGTTACCATATTTTTGATCCTAACAATCTTCCCCTAATATGGTGGCAAATGGAATTACTTACAATGTATCCTACAAGTACAAATAGCTAAAGATATCTTCAGTTTGCTTTGTCTTCAACATGTACTTTAGCTTGAATCATTCCTTCACTTATAGAGAATACAATGTAATCTGCTTCCCCCCAAACAGACAGCCATTCGAAGCAAATATGAAGCTTTGATGTAGTTGACAAATCTTCTAACTATGTCGGTTAAAGCTTGCAGCGGAATTTGTAGAAGAAGAAGTAAACCACACTTAGCAGCAAATATGACTTCTTCATTTCGGATTAGTAGCCGATCCATTCAGGGGAACATGCACAGACTTCACACAAACAACTCATAGAAGAGAGAAACTCCAAGTTAATTAAGTCCCGGATGTACACATTTCTTCCCCCTAGTTGTTGCACTATGTTATATACAGCAAAGTCAATTAAGTCCCGGATGTACACATTTCTTCCCCCCGATTGTTGCATCTATCGAACACTTCTTCCCCCTGATTATTTTTGATGACCATCAAACATAATCATAATTCGGTTACGTCCGAATGTTTGATAGAGAAGTCATGTGTGAAGTCGCTTCTCCTCAGACTTATTCAATTCCAACCTCGTATTCTGTCGGCTCTTTGTAATGATTACTGGTGGAGAAAATGCATTATCACAAACTTGATGATGAAGTAGAATACCCCAAACTTGTGACTTATGTCTTGTACTATCCATGATAAAGAACGGTGAAGAGAACTCGCGCTGCACCTTGCCTAATCTCTATGTACTCTATACTCCTCAACCAACCAACCATCAAGTATAAGTAGTACACCACCTCTTGACAAATCCTCAACTATGTGAGACACTGAGCACTACAACGTAACTCCTTCAAGTGATAGTAAATGTGCGCATTGAGCACCAACTTCTGCGTTTATAGATCACACATTGCTAGATTTGACAAGTCTTCATCAACAACCGGTTATAAGCTCGAACAAGTTATCTTTAAAAATCATCATCCAACCAACCCCGACTTTTAAGATATGATAAGTACATGCACCCGTGAAATTCTACTTCAACTTCAAATAAATGATAACGAATCATCCCTGTAATCAATTCTTACGATTAAATCCCGAGACTAGCCTTTTGAACGGTTTTCGTGAATCTTTTATCCGAATCATTTTAAGCAATAAGTGATGTTTTTGTTTTGCGTTTTAAGTCATAATATTTCAGTCTGATAATTAAATTTCGCAGCCCAATCTATAAATCCAGCTCATTTTGTCTAAGCTCACATTATCATTTGTCTAGCCCATCATATTTCAATGAATAGAATAACAACCCATTATACAGCCCAGTTTTAATGAAAGTCCAACCAACCACACTTCAAATCTCATATGTCTACAAATTTCAGTAAGGGCCCAAAATTATCACAACAATAAAAACATAAGCCGATGTCCTTTTTGATATACACAGATACACAAACCCTAACCACATTTTATACCACATTCGCCTGCCACCCACCTTATCTCTCCATTTCATATTGTACACATTCAATATTCACAACATCAAAATCCTTAATCTTCTATAACACATCGCACGATCCTATCTTCGTCTTCACACTGTCACAACCTTATCTCTCTACAAAAAGAATCAACAACTTTGATAGTCAAAACCATATCACATCTAATCTTTATGTCATGGTCAGAATCCCATGAATGAAGCAAATGATTTCAGCTTCAAGATCTCTATAAAGAGGTCTCAGGTAGGTTGTATGATTATTGGTTTTGTGTTTGTTTGAACGAAACTAAAGATGAATGAAACATTCTTGTTCTCGTTCTTTCTTTTCAGTTTCGAATATTTGATTGAAGCCTCGCTTCATACAGATCAATGATGAGAATCTCTTGTGGTATGTTCTTTGAACGAATCTTGATTACACAACGAGAGTGACTGAGATCTTGTTATCATTTTTAGTTTTGAGTCTTGGAAGTATTATGAATACGAGTTAAGGTTGATTGTAAGGAGGTGAAGGAATTTATGATAGCTTGGATGTATTGATGTTGTAGTTATGGATATTGGATTGTTTGAGTCTAGATCTATTGTAACTCAGTCACAACTGAGTTGACTGATGGGAGTTAGGGTAGCCTGGATTTGATTGTGGTTGATGTTGATTGTTGTTGATGTTGTGTTAGTTTTTCTTTTTCCGTAAGATGTAAACTCGGTAACATTTTTGATTTTGACTAAACTTCCGAGTTTGATTAAGAAAGATTCTATAGTTATACACTTGCAGCAAATCTGGTCTTTTTCTTTCCTGTAACTGCTTTTTCAATTTTGTTTTTAACTAAAAGCCTTCTCGGAAACACTTACGTAAAATTACTGAGTTTGACTGTTCAAAAATCAACACCTAATTTTGACTTCCAAGTTTGGTACATATCCGAAAATGTATAATCAGTAGTTGTAGCACATCGTATGATCGAATATGACCGAGTTTGTTCTTACGATAAAACCGTAAGCAGCCAAACTCGATCATATCAAACATAATAAATCTAAACTCAGTAATCTGATCATAATAAGCACAAAATAGACTCAATAAGCTGTCTGAACATAATCAAATCTGAATAAGCTACTGAACACACTAAACTGCTGTATAAACCGCAACGAACTGAATTTGAAATGAATTTGAATCTGGACTAAATATGACTGAATAAGCTTAAATAAGCTGCGAAAATAAGCTGATCAGAATAATCTAAACATCACGAATCGCTCCTACAGTTCTGATACCACTTGTGAGGTCTTAAATTCAGGATCAATAAGCAATATAGTGTATAGTCTAGAGAGAGAAAGTAGAGAGAGAAAGAGGGAGGAGGAGGATTAGAGAAAAGATTAGAATGATATTAAGAAACACCTAGAGACACTAGAAGACACACCTCATAAATGAGGTGGTGGAGGGGTATTTATACCCTTTTATAATTAATGACCATGGAGCCCTTGTCTTCTAGACATTTACAATTTATCCCCTTTGACTTATAGTTTTTGACTATTTACCATCTACCTAACCTATTACACAATAATATTTCATTATTTATTACAAGACATTTATCTCAATAAGATCGTCAATTTTATCAATCCTAACAGTATTAACAATCTCCCCCTTTTTTGTTGATGACAAAACATAAATCTATAAATTAAAAACCAACAAAGTCTAAGCGTTTCTAAATTGGAATTTTTACTTTCTTCTCTCCCTTTTTGTCGAAACAAAAAGAGCGTCGAAGAAAAACTAACACACAAAAAAAATGTCAAAAGGGAAACTAAAATGTGAGCTCCCCCTTGACGAGAGCTCCCCCTAAAATGATATGCTACAAAGAGAAAGAGGTTAGTCAATAAACAATCATTGTTATTGGTTGACTTTTAGTGAGTCAAACATGTTGCTCCCCTTAATGGGTGCATTCTTGGACAAAGTACCTGCACTTGATAGTGTACTCAAAGAAGATTTAGTAATATTATGAAAGAGAATAGAATTGGGACATTTCAAAGTGGTCGGTGCTTGCCGGTTCTGTCCATAAATGGCACCAGTTTGTTAACGGACAGCACCGGCTGACCTGAAGGAAGTCAGCACAGACCAAGAATTTTGGCAGTAGCCAAACTTATTCAAATTTTAATCACATTCCATATAATTCACATGTAATGGAAGAACACAAGAAAGAATTAAATAGACATAATAAGAACAATCAAGCATAACATCCATCATAAGATATCATAATCATGAAATTTGAAATTATAAGAATTACAAAAACATAAAGTAAAAAGAAAATTGACTTAGTGCCAATCTAAAACTAAAATCATGCTTTGGCAATCCCTTAATATGTCTAAACTTTAATCATTCTTAGACCTAGTGATCGTCCCTAGGCAACCGGTTTGAAATGTGGTTAAGGCAATCCAAAATATGATTTAGCATAAACCTAGTTTCGGTTTGAAAATTATTTATGATGTGCTCGGTCCTTTGGCAATGTAGGCAAGTGTGATCAAGAGGTTGCGGTGGTTGTTCACGCTAAAGACTTTGGTCAAGAGGTCTAAAAACATTGGGTGGTGGAAATGATGGACCATAAGGGGGTGTTTGGATGGAAGTAGAAATTGGATAGAAAGGTGGTGGTATTTGGATGTGAGTGATAGAGGTATGGTGAATGAGACTATCTTGCACATGTTGTGCATTATTGATAGCCTCTTGAATGTTTTGGTAGTAGGCTTGGAGATTGTGAATCTCTTGTTGGATAATTTCCCTTTCCACGAAAGGGTTGGGTTGAGTATTGACTTGGTGAGAGTTTGGGTTGAGTGAAGGAATAGTTGGCTCAACGGGAGCTTCATTTTGAGATGGTTGAGGAAGGTTTTGTATTAGAGAGTGGGGAGATGGGTTTGTTGGTCGTGGTGGAGCATCATTCAAGGAAGAAAGAAAGGGATGAGGGTCATTGGGGGTGTTTGGTGGAGTGGTAAAGACAAGGGCTCTTGGAGCCAAAGGTGATGCAAAAGGCTCTACCATGTTCGGCATAGGTGGTGGAATTATGAGTGCAAGGGTGGTGTTGATTGTGGCATAGTGTTGTTGTGGTGAGGCCTCATTGGAAGTAAGATCAATGTAGGTGACTTCTTTAGGAGCCTTTTTGGGTGGATTTTGAGTAGAGGAGCAAGTACTTGAGGCCATTGTTGTTTTTGAATGTAAGAATATGATGTATAGAGAAGATTTGCAGTTTGTGAGAGGTAAGGAAGATGATTTTCAAACCCTTAATTTATAATCAAAATGCATGCAAAACATTAAATGCTTGAATCACTACTTTTTCACTAAACATAATCATTATAACCCATTTTAAAGTCAAACAAGGCAAAAACCAACTACCTAGCAGTAATGAGGCAAGTCTAATGAGCATATTTATGACTTTGGTTTGAAAAGTTGGAACCTCAAAAATGGCAAAACACTTACTGTAGTACCAGCTGGCCGGTGCCTTTGGCCAAACAGCACCGGCTTGCTGCAAAGAGCATCGGCCAGTGCAGATGATGAACTATATTGGCCAAGCTTTAGTACTCTTAATCTAGACACTAGAGTGAATATGCAGGAAGCTAATGTTCTTAATTTTAAGCATGATTAGGGAGTTAAGCCTATTCCTATTTTCCTAGGCCTAGAAATGAGAGCTAGCCAAACGCCCCTTAAACGAAAACTAGGATTTTGCTCAAGCTATTTCATAGCATATTTGCACATACAAACACATGTAGAATCCTCAATAGAGGTAGAATGATGCAAAGGATATCCAAAGATAATCATATGTTATTACATATGAAAATATCCAAACGTCCTCTCAATACTAATGAGGACGGAAAGGATCCAAACATAATAGTTCAAAACATTGTACCAAATCATACATAATACAAAGTAGTTTTAGGAACATACCAAATCATAAAATGTTTTTCTGGACATCACTCCTTACTTTTTCTTGTAGAGGAAATGGAAGAGACACTTGAACAACCCCTAGGTTTGCTTGAATTCTGGGGATTATCCTCCTTTAATTTGCGAGAGTTGGTTTATGTAGGCAATAGGGTCAAGAGTGTAGTTGTCAATGGGATCACCACTTGGATTAGTACTAGTTCCTTGATTTAGAGGTGATTGGGAAGACCCGGAAGAGTTAGAAGGAGTTGGAGTTGGAAGACGTGGTCTCTTACCTTTATTTTTTAAACGATATATTCTTTTGCTTGAGAGGGGAATCATCACATGATTAACAAGATAGAATTCACCGGGAAATGGATAGGGGTGATTGGTTTGAACATGCTTAAAGAGTCTTGTGAGAAGCATGGCATAGGGAAGAGTCATTTGTGAGCTTTAAGTCACACTTACCATTTGATGAGCGAAAAAATAGGCAAGATTAAAAGGTTTGCCATTGGTGAGACAATAGAGCATGTAACATAGGGAGACGTTGGGATGATCTTTGTGACCGATGAGGCTAATAACATTATCACCAAGGATAATCTCCTATTTTTTGAAGTTTTCCCTAAGCTCGTTGTTGATCATTTGAAAAGGTTCGAGAGTTATGCTATCACTTTTGATGGTGCGAGTTTTTGGCTCGGTTCTTGGATGAAACAAGGCATCACGAACTAATGATGGATCCTCGCGAGGAGGAGGATAGAGATTGGGATAGGGATCACAACTTCTTTGGAGAGATGAGATAGACCATTCATAAGAGTATAGGCACACTCCCTCATAAGGAATCCTAAGTATTCGGCCAAAGTTCTCGAGGGTGAGGATGGTTTCTACATTGTCTATGACAAAACCAATGCAAAGAGTTCCATTTAGGTTTCGAATAAGCCGGACACTTTTGTAAAATTATAAGACGAATATAGGGCAAATTTGTTCGTTAATGTCGAGAAGACAATCAAAACCAATAGCCGCGAAAGTGGTGCGAAGATTTGGTTCGCTTTCTAGAAAGTCAGGAAGTATGACTCTACCTTTATGAAAAAGGCGATTCACAAGGGATTTGTAAATCTCCCTTTCATGATCGGTAAAACCTCTGGTACGATGATACACGGGGATGTAGTGTGCGGTGTCGTGATGATCAACATCTCGTGAGCTTGGCATGATACACCTATTGATAATCAGAAAATATAGAGGGTTTTAGAAAATTTTATTTAAGAAATTTATAAGTTTTTACGGGTATTAACAATTTGGCTCAGATTGATTTAAAAACATGCATGGATTGTTTTCTTAATCTCGACCCGTATTGAAAGCCAATTGTAGTTATCCTACATATCTAATTAGTTGATTTAAGTGATTGTTGCATTTTAGGGTTCATAAAAAATTTAAGAAACATAAACTAATTGATTAAGATGGAT
Source organism: Tanacetum coccineum (assembly GCA_026074375.1). Lineage (NCBI taxonomy): Eukaryota > Viridiplantae > Streptophyta > Magnoliopsida > Asterales > Asteraceae > Tanacetum > Tanacetum coccineum. The sequence continues at coordinate 3,202 of BQNB010090301.1, read as the reverse complement.
AGTAAGAAAATAAGTGTTAATTAATACTTACAATGTAGCACTTTGATAAAAGGAAGAAGGAATGGTCAAAGGACTTTAAAAAATTCGTCAATTGTGTTTATTGGGAGTATAAAATTTTCAAACAGTGAGAAGATAGAAAAGAAGAACAAGACGTTTTGTTCTGTAGTTGGTCGGTTCTTCTGGTGTTGTTCATTAAATGGCACCGACTTGCAAAATGAAAGGCACCAGAAGAGGACACAATTGAAATAAAAAAAAATTATTAAGAAATTTCTTTTTATTATTTCTTTAAGTATTGTGATCCCTTTTTATTTATTACCCCTCTCCCCTTTTTTTGATAAGTAAGTGGATTGAGATGTGTAAGACTTGCGGTATTAAATTTTCTCTGAGCGTGACGAGACGATAATTTCTAGATGATAAAGAAAAAATATATGACTAATAGAAATTAAAATTCCATATATAAAGATTCGATGTACAACGCGATACATAGAATAGGAAATACAATGGTAATGTATAACGCGAGAATAAAAAACACGTCACGGTCCAGGAATTTGATCATGGGATAAAGGAGCATTGCAAGCGAGATGATGATTATGATCAAGACGGGACTAAGGATTTCCATTACGGTTTCCATGGTGCGAACCAGTTAGAGATTTGGAGGAGAAAATGGAAATTTGTGAGTGAAATTTGAAATGGTGAGTGGAAGAGGAGAGTAGTGGGTGAGTTTTATAATTAGAGAAGGTGGCCGTTTAATTATGGGGAAAGGTGAGGATAGTTTTGAAATTTGAATAAATGGTTTTTATACCCAAAATATTTGTGACAGAGTATCGAGCACGAGTTAAGAGGCAATGATTCAAGAGGAAGCAATACTCGGAAAGATATTATTTTGTGTGAAAATATATACATATTTATTATATTTTTACGTATATACAAGTACCTTTCATGATTCACAATGAATATATATCACATATTCAAAAAAAATCACATAGACAAGATTTAAGAAAGGATTTGTGTACCTTTTTAGATGCACCGATGAAATGAGGACAAGCAAGTGGATAATATGCACAAGATCCCTTTATTTATGAAAATGAATAGCAGAGAAAAGTATATGCAAGAAAAATTTTGAGACGAGGAATTTTTTTTGTGATACCATGGCTTGACATATTTGAGATCTTATCAAATCGGATCATGAATCATCTAGATCATAGGTCTCTTTTAAAAGAGATATGTCACTATACATAAAGTTGTAAACGTACTTGGCCTAAACCTTTCCGCAGCTTAATATGTATAGATCTAGAGTGATCGGCCATGAAGGTCGTTTTTGAGAAGATACCCGATGTCAAGATCATAGTTTTTTTTACAAAAATAAGTTTAGAAATGGTTGAGAACCAATTTGGTCTAGCCCACAATTAAACATTTGATTAAGGCCCAAAAATGCATAAGCCCAACATACACATCAGTCAGCCGGTGCTGTCGAAAAAACTGAGCCGGTGCTCTTGGACAATAGCACCGGTGGTTCCGGCGACCTGGATCAGCTACGAATTTGAGTAGCAACATATCTTTCATTAGATCCATTATTCCTAAGCTTTGCAAGAACAACAAATATGTATAGAGGAATATTTATGCATATGCAATATGTTTTTTTTAATTGTTTGGATTTTGAAGATTCAAAAAATACAGTATATTTTGAAATCTTCGGTAACCTGCTCTGGTACCAATTGTGAAAACTAGAAGGGGGGTTGAATAGTTTTCAAATTAAAATCTTAACTTTTATTTTCTTTTATTTATTTTCACAAAAGTGTATTTAGTTTTGTTTGATGTGATGTGATATGTTTAAAATCAGATAATGCGAGCAATAATGTAAAGGATATATGACACGGTTATTTATAGTGGTTCGGCTACAAGGACTCCTTCCTTGCCCTACTCCACTCCCCGAGTCACCTACTCGAGAGTTCGAATACACTAATCACCAAATCTCCTTTAACCGGCGGAGAAGCCACACAACGTTACTTAATCATTTTCACGATGCTAAGTTAAACACCGGGTTCCACATATTAGAACCATTCACCATTTGCCACTACACATTACAACACCCCTTATTCAAATCCTAAACCCTTCGTCACATCACCAATGCTTGTCCTCTACTAGGTACCAAACATACACATATATATTGTTTTTACATCAACGTCACCAAACCAAATCTAGACATTTCTAAGATATTTTGTTTGAAGATTAGAGACAAGATGAAGAAGATCTTGAGACATAGAAGCTTGCCACAAGATGGAAGATAGATCCAAGCTTCAAGAGATTTTGGCGAGCTTGTCCATAGAAGACCTTTTGGTGTCGTCACGACAACGTCATGAAGGATCTACAAGAAGCATTAGAGTAGAGTAGAATATAGGAGAAGATCAGTGGTAACCAGATCTAGAGAGAAGAAAAATGTTAGAAAGGATAAATGCCTAGAACAAGTGAGAAGTAGACATAGAAGATCAGTTGTACACTGATTATTTAGAAAGAGAATTGTATTAAGAAGTGTGTGTAATCAAGAGAAATGAGTTGGTATTTATAGCCAAACATTTTACTGTTTGCCGGAACTGCCGGTGCTGTTTCCCAAAGGCACCGGTATGTAAAGTTGAGAGCACCGGCAAACAGTACTCAGAAATAAGCTTTGACTTTTTAACATTTAAACTAATATAATAATAAAGAGAATCTTTTGATCAGATTTTATGAGTGGGAAGGAAGTTTTATGAGGAAATATTTTTTGTGAAAAAATATTTTGTATTTAGGGTAAAGTTTATGAAAAAGGTGTTTAAGATCATTTTTAGAAAATTGCAAGATAGGTTTTGTGAATGAGAAGAATGTTGTTTTTATAAAGTGTTTTGGTGTGTTAGAAAACTATTGGCTTAGTAACGTTTAGAGTTTGTTGGTTGATAAGTTTATGTTTTGTTATCGACAAAACAAAGTGAGATCGTAAAATATAAAGATAAATGTTTTTACGGTTTACTTTGTATTAACACATACCATGATTCCCATTTCTATTTCCATTTTCATTTTCTCTATTCCCATTTCCTCCGTTACCTCCATTCCCATTTCCTCCATTCTCACCTTATTGTTCGTCCCCATTCTCATTCAGGGGTTCAAGGGTCCTTGCGGCTTCACGAGCCTTCATCTCTTCAGCTACTCGGTGAGTAACCAATTCTTCAAC
>BQNB010090300.1:0-27179 GCA_026074375.1 Tanacetum coccineum | reverse complement strand
ATAATGACAGAGTCTGAGCCCAAGAAAAAGTCTAAAAAGGATCTTGAACAAGAAAGGTTAAGTTTTGCTGAAGCCATCAGACTGGAAGAAGAAATGAATGAAGAACAAAGGGCACAGATTACAAGAGATAAAGAAATTACTAGACAGTGAGATGAAGAAGAAAGACAAAGAGCTATGTCTAAAGCTAAGTCTACTAAGAAGATAGATTAGAATGATCCTTCAGTCATCAGATATCATACTCTAAAAATGAAGCCAAAGACAATTGCCCAAGCAAGAAGAAATATGATCAAATACTTGAAGAATCAGGGGAACTACAAGATTAGTGACTTCAAGGGAATGTCTTACAATGACATTAGGCCAATCTTTGAAAAGGTTTGAGATTTTAATCAAAATATTGAGCCTATGGGTGCAGAGCATGGAAGTGAAAAGCAAAAGTCTCCTAAAAAGAAAAGTCTCCTGAAAAGATTGTGGAAGAAGAGGTTGATACACAAAAAGAAATGTTTGAAAGAATCATCAGCAAAGGAAGAAGTCTAGAAGATTTAATTCAGAAGAAACTTGATGATTTGAAGGACAATCACAAGTTTAGGGGAGGATTGTTAGGAATAAATCTTCACAAGACTTAATACTGCCAACAGTACTAATGGAGTTAGTACTGCCAGTACAAACTTAGTACTGCCAGTGTTAATTAATACTGCTAGTAGAAAAGAGTTAGTACTGCTGATGGTCAAAGCTGCTGAATTGGAGATAAGGATGCATGGAGATTATCTCGGGATGTTTATATTTGAATTGTAACTGATCCTAAATGATAGGCTGTTATCTTTGTAAAGGACTCCTTGTGTTCTATAAAAGGAGATCCTAAGTTTTAGAATAGATATACTTTTTAAAGTGATAGAAATACTTAGAGAGAAAAATTGTAATAGCTTCAAGGTTTTTGTAACCCAGTACTTCAAGAGTACTCGTATTATTCAAATAATATTGAAGCAGTGTGTTTAGTGTTCATTGTTTGTTTTGGTTATTACTGTTCAATTAATAAACATCTCTAGAGTATCAAAGTGTAGATTCCGCATACACTTTGGTATACATACAAAGTCTCAATCTTTGTTATTTTGGATTCTTCCAAGGTAACAAACACTTTACTACGTAAAGAATCGATCAAGGCGTGGGATCAACAAAAACCCTAAAGTGGTTAAACTACAGAGAAGAAGGAGTGCCCGCATGTTCGTTGATCAAAAATCATACACAATTGCAGGATAACAAGTAAGTCTTCTATAAACATCGTTTATATGCGTTTATGTTTTAGGTTATACCAATGTTCATATATGATCTTGCTCTTATGGTTTGTCTGCCTACATGGCCAACTCTGTGTTTATTTTCCGCCATGCATGTTTTATTTGTCATGCAGGATACCACCAGAACCCTACATAATCATCTCCATCCTACACATCATCAAGAACTTTATTTTTTTTAATAAAATGTCATCAAAGTTAAACTGTATCATAGAAATCCATCAACTAATCTATCAAACAAACCGCAAATTAAAGAATCAATAAAACTACAATTGATAGAATATCGAATTAGGGGTTTTTCAGGTTTTTTAATCATTAACAAACTTTAATCATAAAATTGAGGAGATGTAATTTGCATATTGTAACTGTAAGGTTTAAGGTTATAGGATTTATTTTTCAAATTTGGTTCTAACGAATCAAAAGAATACTTAGCAAATTCTTTTAGGTATCAAATTTTTAGATTTTCGATAAGTTGCTTTTGGATTAAAAGAGGGATCTTTAATGGATAAATCCAGTTTGTTTTTTCAGGGTTCAAAGTAGAGTTTTTTCTCCATGTAAATTGTTTAAAAATATCTCAAAATTATTAATTAGGAGTTATTAAAGGTAACTGGCAGTTGTCTTTCTTTTTTAGAGTTTTTGTGAGAGGATTTGTAGATAAAAGCATGTTTTATATAGATCGGAGATTTATGGTAAACAAAACCGAATAGGGTACTTACCTCATGGCACACTTAAAAGTACTAAACATTTTTTGTCTCACCAGTACAACAAAGTTTTTTTATCAGTTTATGTTTTGTATTTATTGACCGTTTAATACTTTTGACTTGTCAAACTTTATATTTTTTTTGTTCTACACTTTCCGTTTCACAATTTTATAATATTAACAAAATTAAAAAAATACAAAACGCAAAAAAACCAAGGAGATACAAATGATGTTTTAGGGGAGGGGGGTCTTTATAACCTACCCAACCAGATAACAAATGAAGGCATGGGTTGTTACATCATACTTTTGAAGTGATATTGATATTATAGTTTTAAACCATACAAAAACCATATATAACTTACGGGGTTACATTATATTTTTGTCCCATGATGGTTTTCTCCTATAGACGAATGGGAGTGAGCTCCCACAACTAACCCAGTTACCGTTTCTTAAAAAAAACATATGAGGTAATAAATAAGGAGAAAGAAACTAAACAAAAATTATACGCAAATGAATCCTCATATCCATGTGTCATGCGTGTTTAGTTATATTCGGTGCAAATTTAAGTATAAAGTGTTTTCTTATACATAAAGTTCAATTTTGCATTTGTATAACAACACTTTTAAGCTTTACTTGTACATATTTTTTTTATCAAGCATCTTTGTATAAATATGATTAGGATTAAGCTATAGAACGGCTGCGTACTTTTTCAAATATGCTGATATTACATGCACTTAAAAAAATATCCGTATCGCACGTGAACTTTCATACATGCTAACTGATACATGAAAACTTGTTTTACCTGCTAACATGATACATGGGGCGCGTGTAAGGTGGTGACTATGTGGCGGTGGCATGGTAGCAATGGTGTAGGGTGATGGTTGGGTGGTGACGAGGTGATGGTTTGGGAAGTGGGGATGGTGGTGTAGGATGGTGACCGGGTGGGTGGTGGTGTTAAAAAAAGTGTTTGGATGAGTGCATACAAGTAAAATAGGTGTTTACAATGAAGTTTAAGCGATGTGGGATAAAAACCACAAAAATATAAGTTAGCAGATTTAACAGGTAGCCGGTAAAAACGACCATATTAGTGTCAAATGTGATTGTCGTGTCTATTCCCATAAACATTCGGTACATAATATAGTAAAACATTGAGCATTCTGGAAGCGGGCTTAAGCCCAATATACTAAACTAAAACTAAGATATCGACTAACACCCCCTCGCAGTTTAAGCGGGAGGACACCAAACGCTCAAGCTGGTACAAAACTCTTCAAACAAAGCAAAAGGCAAACCCTTGGTGAAAATATTTGTAAACTGATAACGAGATAAAACATGAAGAACTCGAACCTAACCAACAGTAATCAAATCACGGAAAAAATGAATATCGATCTTTGTATGCTTTGTACGATGATGCTGAACTGGATTAGAAGACAAATAAATTGCACTAACATTATCATAGTAAACAAGTGTAGTAGAAAACAACGGTGTATGCAGCTCATGTAATAGATTCCTCAACCATCAGGTTTCAGTAACAGCATTAGCAACTTCACGATACTCTACCTTAGCACTAGATCGAGAAAGCGTCGGTATACGTTTAGAAGACCAAGGGAGTAAGTTGTTGCCAAGAAATACAATTGTAACCCATAACCCAAAGTGCCACGAACATATCGTAAAATCTGCTTAAGAGCCAAGAATGAGGCTCCCGTGGATCATGCATATAAAGATAAACCTGCTGCACTGCATAAGAAATATCTGGGGGAGTAAATGTAAGATACTGAAGAGCACCCGCAAGACTACGATATAACTTCAGATCAGAAACTGGATCACCATCAGCTCCCACTTTGGACTCAGTATAAACATGGTCCGACTAAGGTTGCAACTAACCATATGAGCCCGCTTAAGAATCTCAATGGCATACTTACGCTAAGATAAGCACATCTCTGAGGAATCACGCGTAACGGAAATACCCAGAAAACAATTAAGCGAACCAAGATCTATCATAGAGAACTCCTGATGCAATGAATTAATAATCTGTTATAACAAAGTCTTAGAGGAAGCAGTGAGAACAATATCATCAACATACAATAATAAATAAGCAGAGTCAATCCCTAGTCTGTAGATAAATAATGATGAGTCACAACGACTGTGAGTAAACCTAACACGGGTAACATAAGCTGCAAAGCGCTGAAACCAAGCCCGAGGGGTCTGCTTAAGACCATAAAGAGACTGTTGCAATAAACAAACATAGTTAAGACGTGTAGAATCCCTAAAACCTGGAGGTTGGTGTATATACACTGTCTCATAAAAGGTATTATTGACATCAAGCTGATGAACAAGCCAATGTTGAGAAGTAGCCAAACTAAGAATGATCCGAATAGTAGCCGGTTTGACAACAAGATTAAATGTCTCATCAACATCAATACCCGATAATTGTGTGCTACCATTCACTACAAGACGAGCCTTGTATCGACTAAGTGTGAGTCTAGGTGTTATTTTTAATAAGTGCATTATATTCATCATGCATACCATTTTGCCAATTTGGATCATTAAACGCATTTGTATACGATGTAGGTAAGGGGGAATGGTAGACACATGAAGATTTAGATTCTTAGGAAGACGGTTAGACCCGACACGAAATCGTGTGACCATGAGATGAACTGAAACCGGGTTTAAATATTTTCAATGGGTTGGTAAAGCGGGCTGAAGTGGTCTGCCTTGTTGGGTTGGCTGTGATTGTGGGCTAGCATGTGACATTTTTGGCGTAATGGGTTGTTCGCCTTGTTGGCTAACATGTGGTTATGGGATGTGGTTTTGGACGGAAGTGGGGCCATTAATAGGCAATTGTTGTGGTGTGGGATTAATAGCTATTGTAGGGGACAAACAAATGATATGTGAAATGACATTAGTTGGCTCTTCAAAAAATTCATAGGATGGAGGCGAGGTAGGTGTCATAGAGCCAAAATGAAAAAAAAGTCTCATCAAAGGTAACGTGTCGTGAAATAATAATTTTATTTGTATTCAAGTCAAGACAACGATACCCACGACGGTTAGAGGTGTGTCCCAAACATATTGATGGTGTAGCACGTCGTTCAAGTTTATGAGTGGTATCTAGATGTGGGTAACATAAACACCCAAAGGTACTGTAAAAGACTATAGTCTGGGTTGGTTCCAAACAAACAGGTATAAGGTATTTCATTATGAATAGCACTCGAAGGCAAAATATTTAATAAGTGAATGACCGTATTGAGTGATTCGACCCAAAAGGGAGGAGGAATGTGATCTTGAAAAAGTAATGTCCGAATGAGATTGTTGATAGTGCGTATCATTAGTTCGGACTCACCATTTTCTTGTGAGGTTTTTTTATAAGAGATCTGAAACTGAATGTCTTGGAGGTAAATTCTTTATGTAAGGCGTAGTTGTTAAATTCACCACCATGATCACACTGAAACGACTTAATTTCACACTTAAATTGAGTATTGACAAAGTTATGAAACAATAGAAATTTAGACAAGACATCCGATTTATTAATCAACGGAGAAACCCACAAAAATGAGAATAATGATCCAACAATAAAACATAGTATTTAAATCCCGAAACACTTGGAATGGGTGAAGTCCACACATCCGAGTGAACAATATCAAAACAAGATTTAACCAAAGTATTTAAACTATCAAATGGAAGCTTCACATGCTTGCCAAGCTAACAAGCATGACAAAGAACGAGGGGTTTCTCTTTGTTACACAAAATGAAATTATGAGAAATAAGATGACGTAACACTTCACTTCCTGAATGTCCAAGTCGCGGGTGCCACATATGCTTACTGGTAAGAAAATCATGAGGAAGAGAGGAGGGCTTCGTGATCGGGTAAAGATCCCCCTTGCTATCACATCGGAGAAGCACCTGACTAGTCATGAAATCCTTAATAGAAAAACCAAAAGCGTCAAATTCAACAGTACAATTATTATCACAAACAAAATGACGAAGATAAATTCAACAGAACATTATTAAGATGAAGGGGTCGATGGGGTGTTGGCAAAATATTATGTCCGGTATTGGTGACTGGTATAGAAAAATTATCACCAACCGAGACAGATGGATATATACACATATTTAAAACAATACTAAGACTAGTAACCGAATCATTAAGGTGAGAACTCGCACATGTGTACATATTCCAAGCACCAGTGGTAGGATCCTGGAGGGTCACGACACTAAAAGCATGTGGTAAAATGGTCTCTTGCCCCGGGATAGTATTAGCACTCGTCTGCCCAACACCCGACTGTCCAAGATTAGTAAGGATTTGACCAGTATTAGCTCTGTTACCATGTCAAATGTGATTGCCGTGTCTATTATCATAAAACTTTTGGTACTACATTGAACGTTTTAACAGCGGGCTTGAGCCCAATATACTAAACTAATACTAAGATATCAACTAACAATTAGCACGGATTTAAAAGTTCACGTATGATACGAGTAATTTCTTAATATACATACCATATCGTCACATTTGATAAAAATACGTAATTATTGTATGCGTTAAACGCAATATGATTTGCACCTCATAACTTTGATACTAATACTTAAAAATGAAATTACTTTAATAGAATTTACCAACGGTGATATATGTTGTCGTGCATGAAAGGATGTTGTGTGTTTGAATTGCCTACACTTCTAGCAATTTCAAAAAATAGCTTTTTTCTCTTTCTTGCCTTTATCTATAATCATAAGAAAAAGGTAGTGATGAAGATTAAAATATAGACCCCTAATAATATTTTACAAACCAAATTATAAAAACAAAATGTTCAAAAATACCTAAATATCCCTAAAGAAAATTACGATGAGAAAATAGAAAAGAAAATGTTTGATTTATTAGAGTACAAGGTGTCATGGCTCCAGCCGTTTCGTTACCTTAGCGTCACTTCAACATTTCACTTTTCGCATTCACACACTCACCTCAAACGATTTCACTTTTATTGGAACCCACTAACCATATTCTCCACCAATTAATTAAAAAGATTAAAACATCATATTTTTTCAATTAATGCAGTGCCAATAAGTGTTTCACGTTGAAATGGCGTGCACCATGCGACATGATATTGTTCCCTCTTTGTGTAATAACCACATGAAACAATTTAACTAGGGAAATTTCCAAACTGTGATGTGACACTTATTCAAAACTTAACTCAACTTTGTAGCATATTGCTAAAACTAGGACATTGAATTACGTTTTGTCAAGTTTATCCTTCCTTACCTACTCTACACTTATTTCTCACCTATTTATCACTAGCAATCTAGCATGGTACCCGCGCAAAGTAGCGTATTTAGATGCGAATGTTGTTTAACAATTTTTTGAATTTACGTTTTTTGCGAATATTGTGTTATTATTTTCTATAATGAATGTTTGTGTTGTGAGACAGTGAAGACTTAATATGTCATCTTATCATATGAAAATTTAGAAAATTATTAATTTTAACTATAAACATATTAAATTTATTATATTAGTTAATTTTTATTATTGTAACATCCAATTTAATGAGTAATTAGTGTTAAGATGTTATTTGAGTTAACATTATAACGTTATGCGGACCCTCATATCTATCCTAAAAAGCTTTTTTATGTAGATGAGATTTCACATTGCTCTATCTACTTAGTGAGTTAGTGTAGGTGTATTAATGAAATAGAATAAGCTGATGTAAGAAAAAGCATAATCCCAATAAGCACATTGCTCTAATAAATTAGTATAAAAGTAAGCAAAATTGCTAAACACTAAAAAGTTGCTTAATCAACTACGGAGTATTTCGCTTTACTGCAGAAGCAATCCCGAACACCTCTCAATCACATAGCTAAATAATTTACTAGTATGCTAGGTTATATAGAACTCTTTTAGTTGCTAGTTACTGTAGGATAGTTGTCATTCGAGTTAAGCTTTTTAGTTTATAAAAAGAGCTTTATCCAATTTAGCTTAGGTTCAAAGTAACTGATCACATTTCTTGTGTAGTTTCAGATTACTGCGACGTATACGTCATGAATTGGCATATGCAACTTACACATTTTCTGTGATAACGGGTTTCTTTACGTGCAAACTCTAATTATCACCACTAGTGACTGTGAAGGTGCTGGAGAGATGTTTCAGGTCACGAACCTACTAAATGATGCATAAAAATTATAAAAGGAGCTTATCAAGAAAGATAAGAAGGTCGACTAGGTCAAGATTTCTTTGCTCGCCAAACATTTTTAAGTCAACTTTAAGCCAAGACGTATGCTTGTTCCCTCAGTAATGTCTGCACTTTTAGGCCCACTCTCCGCGCTGAACGTTCTCATACATAATTACATATGGATGGTTGATCCCGAAATAGCATTGCTGATACTGAGGTATCGCAGTACTGCATTTCTTTATTATTGTAACATTCATAATGATTTCATTTTCATATTAAAATGAAATATCATTGAAAGTTTTAGTTTTTTCAAGACAGGTTTCGGCTTTGAGCACACACTTATGCTTATCTTAACCTTACTAAATATTGTAGCAAACTTTAGAAATTGATATTAAATGTAGATTGCGCATGCGAGACGAATGGTCCGGGTGAAATCAGTTTTTTCTTTTAATTCTAAAAGGTCAAACGGGTGAAATACTACCGTAGATGTTATATGAAAAACTGATCAGATGGGTCGGCAATTGCTTTAGTTTTTGTTGTCTTTTCTTTAGCTAAAAAATGGCAATTTGGGCAACTGTCGATCCATTTGACATGTTTCTCAGCTATTAAAGGTAACTAACAACTGTCTTTTTTAGAGTTTTGTGATAGGATTCGTAAGACAAAAGCATGCTTTATATAGATCGGAGATTTATGGTAAATAAAACCAGATAACAAATAAAGGCGTAGGTTGTTACAGCATACTTTTGAAGTGATATTAATAGTATAATTTTTAAATCATACAAAAACCTTTACGAGGTTGAAAATAGGTGAAAGAATACTAAACAAAATAAATCATAATACAAAATGTGAACATGGAAATTAAACACCCATGTGTCGTGACTTGGGAACTACGTACAAGACCAAATCAGAGATTTAACGTATACAATTTAAGTAAAAAATAATTAACGTTTATATAAATATGTCGAGTAGATGAAGAATATAGACCGAACTAAGAATTAATGATAGAATATCAAATTACCCTATTTGACCCCGTTAAGTTGATGTCAGTTCATATCGTAATTTGCAACTTTTCAATGTATTTGTTGTAATATCTTTTATAAAAGAAAATAATTTTTTTCACACAATCTTATTGTAAAAATAATTGGACAATCAGGTTACTCTATATTAACACGTGGCTGAATCGAGCATTTTTATTGACTACTTAAAAATCAAAATTAAAAAAAAAGTTAAACTTTAATAAATTTGGTGAAGAAAAAAACTTATAAAATATAGGTGTCAAATTTTTAAAAACAAAAACTTAAAAAAGGGGGTTATCAATAAAACTTTTTATATTTAATTTTAAATAAATTATATGGTATTACATATAAACTTAAAAGTTTTCATGTTTCTTAATAATTTTTAAAGATAAACAAATAACACCTTAAACTTTATATTTATATATTTTTGATTGAATTAGACTTTATATTTTAAAAATAGAAGATTTATGTTGTTTTAAAAATACAAATTGTATACGCACGAGATCATAAATATTAAAATGAAATCACGAGTTACCGTGTATATAATAAATACAAGATGTTTTACGTATACAAACAACTCATGTTATTCCTCTTTATGAGTTTAACTAAGGATAGACGATTTTATTTACGATATGCATTTAATAAGGACTCACGTTATTCTTTTTATAAGTTTAGCCCATGCATACACACGTTTAAATATTGAATACAGCTGAATTATTATTAATGGGAATATAAGTATCAAATATAAGCACGAGTTATTGTGATATGAAATAAATATACACAATTGTCTTTATAACAACGTGTTAACATTAAAGATTCACTAACGAGGAAAGATCTGGAAGTCAGGGAGAAACGAATAAGTAGAAAGCCATATTTATTAGATTATAGAGAAAAGGTAGAGAGGGAAAGATGTGTGTGTTTTCTAGAGAGAGAAACACACACTCTTTATTGTGACAAATGAAACTTTAGCAGGTTAGTTAAAGCCTGTATAATTCAGTTTATGTATGTCATTACATATTTTATGTGTTTTATATGTGTATGATATGGAAGTACATGAGTGATGAATCATGGTACTTGTGGAAATTAAATCATTTGAATGTTTTGTGTAGTTTCAAATGCCGTATACGTAATATTCTGTATACGTACTATGTATATTTAATTCATATTAAATATATTAGTTTAGTATCTTATAGATTGTAGAGTACTTTCTATTTTTAAAAATAGTTAGAATCGAATGTTAGTTTGAAAACTAGTTAGAAAGTTCAAGGTTTAGCTAAATAATTAAAGGTTTTTACTTAGAATTAAAGTAAATGTATAATAAATAAATAAAAGAAAAAAAATATAATTAAAAGGGTGGTTGTCTGGATCGGCCAAACAAGGAAAAAAAGGAAAGAATCCCAATTTGATTACAACTTGTTTTTGATAATTATTTTTTCCTAAGCCTATAAATACAAATCATAACTTAATCAAAAATCACTTTTTTCTCCTCTCCTCTCTCCTTGGCCGGTCGAACAACACAAAGAACAAAGAAAAACCCAAAAAAATTTAGAGTTTTGATTTTCAAGAGTTAAGGTAATGTTTTCTAAATCCTTTTTCAATTCAATTGATTTTATTTAACGTAACAATCGTTAACGATAGATTAAATTATTGTAAATAATCTGTAATTAAGAGGTTTTGATCATCAAAAATCATTTTAGGGTTAATAATTAGGGTTTTTGGTAAGTTAATTAGGGTTAATTATGCTAAATTCGGAATAGAAATCTGGGCAGAATTTTAGGTCATCTTGCGAGAGCCATATCTCGGTCATACGGATAGATTTTATTGTTTTTCTTGAGCCTAAAATTAACTACAGAGAGTGTACTTTCCAACCTAAGTGGTTTCATAAATTAAAAGTGAGTGGAAATTAATCAAACAAGATTCGTTGTCAAAACTGAGTTTTCGCGGCAGATTCTGAGTTGTGTTTGTGAGGTCAAAAACTATATCAAAGCGTCTTTTTAATTAATGGTCTTGCTACTGTAGCAATTTCATGATGTTTATGATTTTATAGAATTTATGTAGAATTTTCCTAAGTGTTTAAATAGGTCTTCTCAAGCTAAACGTTTTGAAGGTCGAATCAGGTTAAATTCTGGACACTTTGTGATGTTGAATTTTTATAAAATGGTTACACTCACTATTATTTTTATCCAAAAATTAAAGAAGCTCACAACTCATTGGGGAGCTATGGGATGTGAGGAGAAGAACCAATTAGATGTTTAAGTATTTTATTTAGAGTCATCTTGTGACTATAAAAACGGAGTAAAAAGCATAAAGTTGTGAAGTAAAGTTTGTGAGGTAATTTGAGGTTGGCAAGTATGAGGAGTATATATAAGATATGAATCAAGATAGGATATAGAGTATCCATCGTTGTGATCGTTACATCGACTTGGGTGTGTGACCTAATCGATGGTAACATATGTGTGTATTGTTTTGTTTAGATTTTTTGCAAGATTAAGTGAAGGAATTGGAATTTGCTTTGCATCAGGTGAGTTTTATAGTCTTACTAATTACTTATATTTTAGGATAGAAATGATGCAAAACTGTTTTTGAATTATGAACCGTGATATGTGTTTTTAAGTGTCAAACTATATGATTGATATGTGCTATTGCTATGTGATACTAATTATGGTAAGGCATGTGTATGTGAGGCTGACTTGACCTTGTGTAAGACCCGAACGGACTTAGCTTGTCAAGTGGGTCAGTCTTGCGCGGAGATATTTTAGGACGAAGGGGTATGATCCACCCCAAATATATGTAAATTTATTTTGTGATAGAATAGCCAAGCATATATGTTCGTAAATGTTGTTTTAGTTGATCGCGGTGTCATAAGTGAGTCTTAAACCTGTAACTCTCACCAACAATTATGTTGACGTTTTTAGCATCATTTTCAAGTGAGCAAAACATGTGAAGAGTTAGGAAGAGTAGTTAGCTGGACCATAGGCTTGCATGCGGAGTCTATGATTTATCTATTTTAGTTTTCATTTGAACTTGTCATGTTCTGTTCTTCATGCATTATATGTTGGATTTTTGTTTTGGGCGTTGTCATAACACGCTTTGGATCTTGAAGTTTATTGAAAGTCATTTTTAGTTTTCTCTATTTTGACGCCTTGTGTTGTGATGATGCCTATTGATCATGCCTTGCGATTCCGCCTTGGCGGGGTGTGACAGATTGGTATCAGAGCCAAGGTTATAGAGAACTAGGAGGATTGGCCTAGACTATAACTATGAACCTTCATATAGATGCATTTAGGAACTATGTGCTTGAGTGTACGTATGTATAATATTATATATATATATATATATATATATATATATATATATATATATATATATATATATATATATTGAAGTTCCAATTGCCTATTCGTTTACTATTTTCATAGTAAGAATATATATATATATATATATATATATATATATATATATATATATATATATATATATATATATATATATATATATATGCTAGTATTTATTTTCTTCGTCGCCAAGTATCTGATGGAGCTTATACTCTTCCTTATTTATAGAGTTATGTCTCCCTCAAAGTGTAAGTTTCGTTGGGGAATCATGCATTCAACTAGGATTAAGCGTTATATCGACCTATCGACTTATATCCGTGTAAAGTGAAAGAGAGTATGACTATGAAGAAAGTAGGTGACCAAATGATTGGAGTGATTCAGAGAAGAAGGATCGACAAGGAAGGGAATGTTTCTAGGTTCCAAGAATACCACACCTCGGATGAAGAAGAAGAAGAGCTGAGCGAGCATCTTCCTTACAACAAATATGGATTCGTGGATCATCCACAACTCCAAATGGAAGACCAAAGGAACAAGTTTACACCTTACCCATTACCACCACAAGAAGGAAATATAAATGGTTGGTTGATTGATGATGCTAACGATTTAGACCTTGAGTCTACGACTAGTAATCAACCCATGAGCATGACGATGGAAGACATTAGTGGGAGCTGAGTTCGACCTCGACCCGACTACTCGTGCAATCGATTTGATTTTGGATGTTTAGTGTTTCTTTCTATCGTTTGAACCATGTTACGAAATGTTATTTTCGATTATGATTATTATTAATGAGAAGTGGTTTTAGGATTTATCTTGTGTGCTATGTACCGCATTAAATGTGTTATGTGTTGCATGATGTATTGATTTCAAGAAGTGTTTTCATAGGAGCAAGTACACGCGTGAAAGGAGGCATCTATAATTATGGTGTACAACATAATTATACATGCGCCACAATACAAATGGACTTACAAGTATGATTACATGTAATTGGTGTTGACACATATTGGTTGATTATGCTTGTACGTATATAGTATTATGGGAAATGTAATATCATGGGTTATGAAATCTGTAGTATATCGTCTAATATATATAATCCTATGTCTTATCAAAAACATGGTTCAAACACGACAACCTAACAACCCTCCTGATGTCGTGGAAATCATTGCTCGACAACTTCAGAACATCATCCTGAACATCATGACTCAGGTGACTAACAACCTCAACAATGGCACTGGTAATGAAAATGGTGGAGAAAACAATGGTTGCACCTACAAAGGATGTGTGGTGTGTGGACCTCTAGACGTTGACGGAACTAGTGGTGCGGTGGCATTGACTAGATGGATTGAAAATATGGAATCCATGATAGATAATAGCAGATGTTTGGCTAATCAAAAGGTGAAGTATGCTGCGAGTTCGTTCATTGGCAAAGCTTTGACTTGGTGGAATACTCAAGTCCAAGTAAGAGGTCGAGATGCTGCTAATGCAATGGCGTAGGATGACTTTAAGGCATTGCTAACGACGGAGTTTTGTCCAAGCAATGAGATTGAGAAGTTAGAAGGCGAGTTCTGGAATCATTCAATGATTGGTGCTGATTATGCTGGATACACTGATCGATTTCATGAGTTGGCAAAGTTGGTTCCACATTTGGTAGCTCCTGAGGCGAAGCGTGTCACAAGGTACATTAATGGGTTGCTATCTCAGATTCGTGGAATGCATCGAGCCACTCAACCTGCTACTATTCAAGCTACTATTCTTACTGCTGGGATACAGACTGATGAGGCAGTCCGCAATGGTACTTTGGCTAAGGCTTGTGAGAAAAGGAAAGAAAGGGATGAGGCGAGTAAGTCAAAAAGTGTTGGAAAAATGAAAAGAAACCTAAAGGGGGACCAGGGTTTGTAGCAACAGTTCCTCCTAGAAGAGAAAATGGAAATTTTCTAAAGTGCGTTAGGTGCAAAGGTTTTCATGCTGAAAAAGGACCATGCATAGTGTGCTACAATTGCCAAAGGCCGGGTCACATTGCCAGAGACTATAGAACACCGGTTAGGCATGCAAAGCCGATACGAGAAGTTAGGACAAAAGATAGGTAGAGAGCTTGTTATATGTGTGGAAGTTTGGATCACTTACGTCCAAATTGTCCTAAGTGGAACTGAGGATGTAATCAATCTGGAAATCAGCTAGCGTTGGAAAGGAATAGGAACACCTGAGGCAATGAGAACCGAGCTAGGGGAAGGGTTTTCAATGAGAATGCGATTGATGCTCTTCAGGATCCTAACGTAGTGACGGGTATGTATTACTTAAACAATCTCTATGCTATTATGCTTTTCGATTCTGGTGCTGATTTTAGTTTTATATCCACTAAATTTGCACCCTTGTTAAATGAGAAACCTAGTATTGCAAACCCTGGGTATGTGATAGAGGTAGCTAATGGTAAGAAGGAAGAAGTTCATAGAATTTTCCGTGGCTGTAGACTAGAGCTAGGAGATTATATATTCCCTATAGACTTGACAACATTAGGACAAGGGAGTTTTGATGTGATAGTAGGAATGGATTGGTTGTCAAACCAAAAGGATGTGATCGTGTGTCACGAGAAGATAGTTAGGATACCTATAGAAGAAGGTAAGGTACTCTGTGTTCAAGGAGAACATAATGTCGGGAAAACAAAGACGTTAATGAGCACAAAGGTGAATGAACCGATGTTAAGCGATATTCTTATCGTACGTGATTTCGAGGACGTATTTCCGGATGACCTGTCAGGATTACCGCCACAAAGACAAGTAGAGTTTCGTATAGATTTGATTCATGGAGCGATGCCCGTAGCAAAGTCGCCATATCGACTAGCGTCTTCGGAGACGCAGGAACTGTCGGAGCAACTTCAAGAGTTGTAAGATAAGGGATTTATTCGGCCAAGTCACTCACCATGGGGAGCGCCAATTTCATTTGTCAAGAAGAAGGATGGATCGTTTCACATGTGCATAGACTATCGTGAACTGAACAAGTTGACCATCAAGAATCGTTATCCACTCCCTAGGATTGACGATTTGTTTTACCAACTTCAAGGAGCGCACTACTTCTCTAAGATAGACCTTCGATCTGGTTATCATTAGCTGAGAGTGCATGATGATGATATCTCAAAGACCGCGATCAGAACACGATATGGGCATTTTGAGTTTATGGTTTTGCTATTTGGATTAACAAATGCACCCGCAGTTTTAATGGGCTTAATAAACCGAGTATGCAAACCATACCTGGATAAGTTCGTCATAGTGTTTATTGACGATATCTTGATATACTCAAAGACGAAGGAGGATCATGAAAATCATTTGAGATTGATGTTGGATTTGCTAAAGAAGGAGAAGTTGTATGTGAAGTTCTCCAAGTGCGAGTTCTGTTTGCAAGAGGTACATTTTCTTTGACACATGGTAAATCACGATGGTATTCACGTAGACCCAAGTAAGATTAAGGCGGTGAAAAGTTGGAAAGCCCCTACGACACCATCTGAAGTAAGACCATTTCTGGGATTGGTTGGATATTATAGATGTTTTATCGAGAATTTCTCTAAGATTGCTAAACCTCTTACTTCGTTGACTCAGAATAATCAGAAGTATAAGTAGGGTGAGAAGCAGGAGGAAGCTTTTTAAACGTTGAAGGACAATTTGTGTAATGCACCAATATTTTCGTTACCAGATGGAATAGAAGATTTTATGGCTTTTTGTGATGCGTCAAACCAAGGATTGGGATGTGTTCTTATGCAAAAGGATAAGGTAATCGCCTATGCATCAAGACAATTGAAGAGCCACAAGAAGAACTACATGACTCATGACTTAGAGTTAGGCGTGGTGGTGTTTACGCTAAAGATTTGGAGGGATTATTTGTACAGAACAAAGAGTGTTATCTATACAGATCATAAGAGCCTTCAACACATATTCAATCAAAAGGAGTTGAATATGCGTCAAAGGAGATGGTTAGAGCTGTTTAGTGACTATGAATATAAGATTAAGTACCATCCTGGTAAATCAAATGTAGTAGATGATGCTTTAAGTAGAAAGGACAAAGTGAAGCCTCGAAAAGTGCGAGCGATGGCTGTGACAATTCAGTCTGAAGTTAAAGGACTGATATTGGCAGCTCAAGGTGAAGCGTTTAAGGATGAAAATGTGATAGCTGAAGGATTGAATGGTATGGACCAATAAATGGAAAAGAGAGAGGATGGAAGCCTACACTATATGGATCGTATACGAGTTCCATTAGTAGGTGATGTAAGAACCAAGATCATGGACGAAGCTCATAAGATGATGTACTCTGTGCATCCCGGAGCGAACAAGATGTACTATGATCTTTGGGACATGTATTTGACATGTATGAAAAAGGATATTGTTATTTATGTTAGCAAGTGTTTGACATGCGCAAAGGTGAAGGCGGAGCATCAAAGACCGTCAGGTTTTTTGCAACAACCTGAGATACCTGAGTGGAAGTGGGAGAAAATAGCTATGGACTTTATAACAAAGTTGCCAAGGTCAAGTAGTGGTCATGATGCGATTTGGGTCATAGTTGATAGGTTGACCAAATTGGCGCATTTCTTGGCAATACGAGAGGATTATAGTATGGAAAAGTTAGCAAGGTTGTACATCGATGAGATTTTTGCACGACATGGTGTACCAACATCGATTATTTCTGATAGGGATGTACGTTTTATGTCAAGGTTTTGGCAACCGATGCAAAAAGTGTTGGGAACGCGTTTAGATATGAGTACGGCTTATCATCCTCACACGTATGGACAAAGCGAGCATACAATACAAATGTTAGAGGATATGCTAAGAGCGTGTGTGATTGATTTTGGTAGAAGTTGGAATATTCATTTGATATTGGCTAAATTTTCCTATAACAATACCTATCATTCGAGCATTTATTGTGCTCCTTTTGCAGCGTTGTATGGAAGGAAGTGTAGGTCGCCGGTATTGTGGGCAGAGATAGGAGATAGCGGATTAATTAGACCGGAGTTGTTGCAAGAAACAACTGATAAAGTAGTTGTGATTAGAGATAGGCTTAAAGTTGTTAGAGATCGTCAGAAGAGCTACGCATATAATAGAAGGAAACCTTTAGAGTTTCAGGTTAGTGATCATGTATTGTTGAAAGTCTCAACTTGGAAAGGTGTAGTGCGTTTTGGAAAGAAAGGAAAGTTAGCTTCAAGATTTGTAGGACCTTTCAAGATCCTTGAGAGAATTGGTCCTGTGGCATATAGGTTGAGATTACCTGAAGAATTGAGTAGTGTGCATGACACGTTTCATGTGTCAAATCTAAAGAAGTGTTTAGCTGATGCAAATTTGCATGTGCTGTTGGATGAGATTAAGGTAGATAAGACCTTACGTTTTGTAGAAGAGCCTTTAGAGATTATGGACCGTGAGGTCAAAACTCTTAAGCATAGTAAAATACCTATAGTGAAAGTGCGATGGAATTTCGTGCGTGGACCAGAGTTTACCTGGGAACGTGAGGATCATATGAAGGCTAAGTATCCCCAGTTGTTTGAGAATGTTAATGTCGAGACTAATTGTTAAAATCTCGGGACGAGATTTCCTAAAGGATGGGATACTATGACAAATGAGATTTTAGCATGTTGGTTAAAGCCTGTATAATTCAGTTTATGTGTGTCATTATGTGTTTTATATATGTATGAGATGGAAGTACATGAGTGATGAATCATGGTACTTGTGGAAATGAAATCATTTGAAAGCTTTGCGTAGTTTCAAATGTCGTGTACGTAATATTCTGTGTACGTACAATGTATAAGTAATTCTTATTATATATATTAGTTTAGTATCTTATAGATGGTAGAGTACTTTCTATTTTTAAAAATAGTTAGAATCGAATATTAGTTTGAAAACTAGTTAGAAAGTTCAAGGTTTAGCTAAATAATTAAAGGTTTTTACTTAGAATTAAAGTAAATGTATAACAAATAAATAAAAGAAAAAAATATATATATATAATTAAAAGGGTGGTTGTGTGGATCAGCCGAACAAGGAAAAAAAGGGAAAGAAACCCAATTTGATTACAACTTGTTTTTGGTATTTTTCTTTTCCTAAGCCTATAAATACAAATCATAACTTAATCAAAAATCATTTTTTTCTCCTCTCCTCTCTCCTTGGCCACTTGAACAACACAAATAACAAAGGGAAACCTAAAAAAAATTAGGGTTTTGATTTTCAAGAGTTAAGGTAATGTTTTCTAAATCCTTTTTCAATTCAATTAATTTTATTTAACGTAAAAATCATTAAGGATGGATTAGGTTATTGTAAATAATCTGTAATTAAGAGGTTTTGATCATCAAAAATCATTTTAGGGTTAATAATTAGGGTTTTGGGTAAGTTAATTAGGGTTAATTATGCTAAATTCGGAATAGAAATCTGGGCAGAATTTTAGGTCATCTTGCGAGAGCCATATCTCGATCATATGGATAGCTTTTATTGGATTTCTTGAGCCTAAAATTAACTACAGAGAGTCTACTTTCCAACCCAAGTGGTTTCATAGATTTAAAGTGAGTGGAAGTTAGTCAAATTAATCAAACAAGATTCGTTGTCAAAACTTAGTTTTCGGGGCAGATTCTGAGTTGTGTTTGTGAGGTCAAAAACCATATCAAAACGTCTTTTTAATTAATGGACTTGATACTGTAGCAAGTTCATGAAGTTTACGATTTTCTAGAATTTTTGTAGAATTTTCCTAACTGTTTAAATGGGTCTGCTCAAGTTAAACATTTTGAAGGTCGAATCATGTCAAATTCTGGACACTTTGTGATGTTGAATTTCTATAAAATGGTTACACTCACTATTATTTTTATCCAAAATCATAGAAGCTCATAACTCATTGGGGGGCTATGGGATGTGAGGAGAAGAACCAATTAGGTGTTTAAGAATTTTATTTAGAGTCATCTTGTGACTATAAAAACTGAGTAAAAAGCCGTAAGTTGAGAAGTAAAGTTTGTGAGGTAATTTGAGGTTAGCAAGTATGTGGAGTATATAGAAGAGTTGAATCAAGATAGGATATTGAGTATCCATCGTTGTGATTGTTACATTGACTTGGGTGTGTGACCTAATCGATGGTAACTGGTATGTGTTATTTTACACATACCTTTTACCTTGTAAAACAAACCCAAAAGACCAAAAAACATGTAAAAATGCCAAATATATGCTTGTTTTTGTGTTTGTATATGTGCAGGTACGGATATTAAATAAATGGACAAAATCAAAGCAAAAACGGACAAAGCCGAACACGAGAATGGAAAGAGTGCAAAAGATCTGGGAGTTTGATAGCAAAAAGATCAAATAGTCAACCATGGTCAACAATGGTCAACCCATAAAATGCCAAAACCCTCAAAATACCCAAATGAGCCTTAATGTTTAAAACAATTTCACCAAAAGTCCCTAAATCCTAACACCGTTATCTCCTTTTTATTAATGAGATAACGGTCGTTATCCCTTTATAACTTAACTATTACCCGAAGCCCAAAAACAAAGCCTTAACCCATGTATATTTTTATAAGCCTAAAGTCAAACACTTTAGCCCGGGTCAAACACAATTTAATAAAAGAAAAAGGCGCGGGAGTTGATTTACTGTTTATCTTCTCCCCAATTCACTTCGCAGCCAAAATTCATGGGTAAAACCCATGACCTCTCAATCCAACGTGGCTTTGGAGATTCTTAGTACAAAGTAACAAGTCATCAACAGAGACGTCACTTAAAGAGCTCTCATTGGTCAATCTGACAAAGGAATGACATGCGAGATTGTAAAGAAACACACTTGGAAGGAGTAATTTACACTAAATCCTTTGTTAAAGAAGCACACAGTTCCCAACTTATGGGATTGCCACGCTGGCAATCCATGTGCTCCAAATTGATCAAACGGTTGTAAGATAGGATCCAATGATTGCAATTAAATGAAGGGACGAGATCAAACCAAGAGGAGCGTGCTTAAGAGGCCTAGATCATTCCCTCTTCTCCTATAAATAGGAGGCCTCTCTCACTCACAACGGGAAGGAGAACTAAAACTGGGAGTAGGAGTGGGAGTAGTTTTAGAGTAGCTTTTTAATAGATTTTTAAATTAGCTTATGTAATTTTCAGTTTTAATGTAATTCTGTTTTCAATATTGTAATCTCATTTCTCAAGTTTGTACTCAGCTTTTAATTAAATAAAAATCTAGTTTGCTTTTGTTTTCATTATAGTAATCTGTTTTTACTAAATTTGCACCTATGTCTTTAATAAGGTACAAAGCAATCCCAGCAATCCTAGCCTTCCATTATTCTTGCACACCATCTCACCATTAAAAGGGGTCTTCGGGTTGTGTGAATTCCAAGTGGGAAGGGTTATAGGGGTAATGGTTTGTGGGGAAAGGGTATGGGTGAGCTGGGAAGGTACTTGGGATAGTGGTTTGGAGCTAGAAACCGTGGGAGAGGGTGGTTTGGGTTTTGGCGCCAAGGTGGGATGAGGACAGTTATGGTTGCAGGTTTAAACGAAAAGTATGGGAAAGAGGCAAAAACAGTCCCTCATGTTTCTCTCTCTTTTCAATTCCTTTTTAAGCTTTTTCAGTTATAATGAAGTTTAGAAAGTGACGTGAATGGTCCCTGCTGTTTTATAACTAAAAGAATAAAAGGATTTGGCAAATTGCAAAAATGGTCCCTGCTGTTTTATAACTAAAAGAGAAATAGAAACTTTCAACAATTGGCAGCTTTGGTCCCTGGATTCTTTTTGCCTCTTTTTCTTTATAAAACAAGTTTTAAAAATTAACATTTTTGGTCCTTATGTTTTATTAAAAAGGTTATTGGGCTTGGGTTTTGTGTTTGGGCCCAATTGGGTGTGTGGGCTTGTATTGGGCCTACTGGGTTTGGGTTTGGGCCCAATAAGGTTTAGGCTTATGTTATTGGGCTTTTTAAGGCCCAATAAGGTTCAGGTGGGTTTTGTGTGTACAATGGCTGAGATTGGCTGTAACTGGGCTAGGATTGGGCCTTCAAAGTCTTCACAGTCTTTGTCAATTGCACACAAATGGGCTGTTGAAATTGATTGAGGGCCCATTTGGTCTTCACAGTCTTCATAGTTATACTATTGGGCTTTCCCGGCCTATCAGATGGGTTAAGATTTCATCCAACAGTATTCTTCAGTTCCGGCTCCGGTTTGACTGTTGATTCTTCTGTATTGACTCTGACTTTGGCATTTTTGGACTTTGGCCTTGATTTTGCACAGTCTTTTCCATTCCATGCTCAGTTTTGTCATTTTGGCTTGGTTTTTCTGCATTTGATGATTATACCACTTCCTGCACAATACAAATGCAAAACAAACATATATTTGGCAGTTTTTGTCTGTTTTTGGTCATTTAAGCTCGTTTTTAGAGGTAAAAGATATGTGTAATTAAGCACTTATCAGTGCATGACATGTTTCATGTGTCGAATCTAAAGAAGTGTTTAGCTGATGCAAATTTGCATGTGCCGTCGGATGAGATTAAGGTTGATAAGACCTTATGTTTTGTAGAAGAGCCTTTAGAGATTATAGACCGTGAGGTCAAAACTCTTAAGCGTAGTAAAATACCTATTGTGAAAGTGTGATGGAATTTCGAGCGTGGATCAGAGTTTACCTGGGAACGTGAGGATCATATGAAGGCTAAGTATCCCCAGATGTTTGAGAATGCATATGTCGAGACTAATGGTTAAATCTCAGGACGAGATTTCCTAAAAGAGGGGATACTGTGACAAATGAGATTTTAGCAGGTTAGTTAAAGCCTGTATAATTCAGTTTATGTGTGTCATTATGTGTTTTATGTGTTTTATATGTGTATGAGATGGAAGTACATGAGTGATGAATCATGGTACTTGTGGAAATGAAATTATTTGAAAGCTTTGCGTAGTTTCAAATGTCGTGTACGTAATATTCTGTGTACGTACTATGTATATGTAATTCACATTATATATATATTAGTTTAGTATTTTATAGATTGTAGAGTACTTTCTATTTTTTAAAATAGTTAGAAGCGAAGGTTAGTTTGAAAACTAGTTAGAAAGTTCAAGGTTTAGCAAAATAATTAAAGGTTTTTACTTAGAATTAAAGTAAATGTATAATAAATAAATAAATAAAAAATATAATTAAAAGGGTGGTTGTGTGGATCGGCCAAAAAAGGGAAGAAAAAAAGAGAAAGAATCCCAATTTGATTACAACTTGTTTTTGATAATTATCTTTTCCTAAGCCTATAAATACAAATCATAACTTAATCAGAAATCACTTTTTTCTCCTCTCCTATCTCTTTGGCCGGTCGAACAACACAAAGAACAAAGGGAAACCCAAAAAATTTTAGGGTTTTGATTTTCAAGAGTTAAGGTATCTAAATCTTTTTTTTAATTCAATTGATTTTATTTAACGTAACAATCATTAAGGATGGATGAGGTTATTGTAAATAATTTGTAATTAAGAGGTTTTGATCATCAAAAAATAATTTTAGGGTTAATAATTAGGGTTTTGGGTAAGTTAATTACGGTTAATTATGCTAAATTCGGAATAAAAATCTGGGCAGAATTTTAGGTCATCTTGCGAGAGCCATATCTCGGTCATACGGATAGCTTTTATTAATTTTCTTGAGCCTAAAATTAACTACAAAGAGCCTACTTTCCTACCCAAATGGTTTCATGAATTAAAAGTGAGTGGAAGTTCGTCAAATTAATCAAACAAGATTCGTTGTCAAAATTGAGTTTTTAGGGCAGATTCTGAGTTGTGTTTGCGAGGTCAAAAACCATATCAAAACATCTTTTTAATTAATGGGCTTGCTACTGTAGCTCAAGCTAAAGCTTTTTGAAGGTCGAATCAGGTCAAATTCTGGACACTTTATAATGTTGAATTTTTATAAAATGGTTACACTCGCTATTATTTTTATCCAAAAATCATAGAAGCTCATAACTCATTGGGGAGCTATGGGATGTGAGGAGAAGAACCAATTAGGTGTTTAAGTATTTTATTTAGAGTCATCTTGTGACTATAAAAACTGAGTAAAAAGCAGAAAGTTGAGAAGTAAAGTTTTTGAGGTAATTTGAGGTTAGCAAGTATGAGGAGTATATAGAAGAGTTGAATCAAGATACGATATAGAGTATCCATCGTTGTGATTGTTGCATCGACTTGGGTGTGTGACCTAATCGATGGTAACATATGTGTGTATTGTTTTGTTTAGATTCTTTGCAAGATTAAGTGAAGAAATTGGAATTTGCTTTGCATCAGGTGAGTTTTACAGTCCCTCTTTTTACTTATATTTTGGGATGGAAATGATGCAAAAAAAAATTTAAATTATGAACCGTGATATGTGTTTTTAAGTGTCGAACTATATGATTGCTATGTGCTATTGCTATGTGATATGAATTGTGGTAAGGCATGTGTATGTGAGGATGACATTACCTTGTGTGAGACCCGAACGGACTTAGCTAGTAAAGTGGGTCAGTCTGCGGCATAGATATTGTGGACGGAGGGTACGATCACCCCGAATACTATTTGAATTTATTTGTGATAGAAACCAATGCATATATGTTCGTAAATGTTGTTTTTGTTGATCGCGGTGTCATAAGTGAGTCTTTAACCTGTAACTCTCACCAATATTTATGTTGACGTTTTTAGCATCATTTTTAGGTGAGCAAAACGTGTGAATAGTTAGGAAGAAGAGTTAGCTGGACAATAGGCTTGCATGCGGAGTCTATGATTTATGTGTTTTAGTTTTCATTTGAACTTGTCATGTTTTTTTCTTCATGCATTATATGTTGGATTTTTGTTTTGGGCGTTGTCATAACACGCTTTGGATCTTGAAGTTTATTAAAAGCCATTTTTAGTTCCAAAAGTGTTAATAAGTGTGACCATATGCTGTTTAAAGTGAAGAAATGTGTATTTTGTGTGACTATTGATCATCCAATGGCCACATGAATTTTATGTTTGTGTGGCCTTTTGTAATATTTAGTCACACAAAGCATGTTTGTTTTGGGTATTTAGTCACATACAATTAAGCATAAAGTGGCCAAAAGTGTTAATAAGTGTGACCATATGGTGTTTAAAGTTTAGAAATGTGTATTTTGTGTGACTATTGATCATCCAATGGCCACATGAATTTTATGTTTGTGTGGCCTTTTGTAATATTTAGTCACATAAAGCATGTTTTTTGGGTATTTAGTCACATACAATTAAGCATAAAGTGGCCAAAAGTGTTAATAAGTGTGACCATATGCTGTTTAAAGTGAAGAAATGTGTATTTTGTGTGACTATTAATCATCCAATGGCCACATGAATTTTATGTTTGTGTGGCCTTTTGTAATATTTAGTCACACAAAGCATGTTTTTTTGGGTATTTAGTCACATACAATTAAGTATAAAGTGGCCAAAAGTGTTAATAAGTGTGACCATATGGTGTTTAAAGTGAAGTAAATGTGTATTTTGTGTAACTATTGTTCATCCAATGGCCACATGAATTTTATGTTTGTGTGGCCTTTTGTAATATTTAGTCACACAAAGCATATTTTTTTTATATTTAGTCACATACAATTAAGCATAAAGTGGCCAAAAGTGTTAATAAGTGTGACCATATGCTGTTTAAAGTGAAGAAATATGTATTTTGTGTGACTATTGATCATCCAATGGCCACATGAATTTTATGTTTGTGTGGCCTTTTGTAATATTTAGTCACACAACGAATTAAGCAAACAGTGACCAAAAGTGTTAATAAGTGTGACCATATGCATCTTTTAGTCACATTTAAGAAATCAATAATATATATATATATATATATATATATATATATATATATATATATATATATACACCAAATACAAATACAATAAAATTAAAATGTATATAACTGAACCAAATATAAAATTGTAATGTCGTACATAATAAAATTCTCAACTAACATCATAGTTTTCATGATCAATAATTTAAAGACTATTGACTCTTCATCCTAGCTTGCTTTTGCATGGTATCACGAGAGACCTAAATGTTTTTGCGCTTAGATTATAATTTAGGTGCTGTTTTGTTCTCATCAATCATTTGTATGGTACTTGGTGGTGTTGCCTGTAGGGAACAAAAGCCGCGTGTATCAAACACTGAATTAAATATAAAGAATTATATATATGTAGGTTGATAAAACACATGTATGTACCTTTGGATCCAAAACCACTTGATTCTTTCCTAGTGCAATATTTCATCTACTAGACGATCAAGAGGTGAATCCGCTGCGGGACGGTTAGCGGGCTTCATTTTGGGTTAGACGTTTGCATTGTTGTCGTTTCATTGTTATGTCGTTTCAGGTGTCATTGTTGTCGTTTGCTGATGTCGTTGATATCGAAATGGGTCGGCTTCCTTAGCTACCACTTGTAGGTTTAGGAATTTAAACATTTAAAGTTGTTGCCATCGATTACATAACCTGCAAAAGATACATTTTGGTCATTGAATTTGATTTTGAACCAAGTGTAAGCAGCAACCAAGCGTGTAAGGGCATCATTTCGTTAAAGGCATAGTATGTATATAGGTTTCGTAGCAAATTTGTCGCAATGTTAATGACATGTATTATTACCTGTAGTTAGGAGTAGGATGAGGCATATGGTCTCTAGACTATGGTACGGGGAATTCTTCCATTACCTTTCAATTGCAAGTATTGTGTCTCTTATAGTACCACGGCTTGGTCGTGCTAATTTTAAAGATGGATGCTTCAGTTGTAAATTGTACACCCTACATTGTATAGTTTGTAATTAGAAATATTATTATTTTCTGTAAATGAGTGTATACAAAAGTTAGGGTTATACCTGGTAGTTTAGGGGACCACATCCAATAGCGTGGCTAGTGAATAACGGTCTCTTATTTTTTCCCTTCTATTTTTTATTTGAAGGGTTAAAAGGCACATACCGGGTTGAACGATTGTTTGAGAATATTGGAAACTATGACTGCTTTTCCAGTCCCAGAACCATAAACTTCCATTGTCACCTCCGATAGCCAAGACGCCTTCTTCATTGAATGTCATCGCATTGATTATTGTCTAATGTTGGGAGCTGCACATGAAAAACAAAAAAAAGGTTAAAACTTTACGTGTAATGATTTAATATAAACAAATAAGATAAGGGATTCTATGAAATGGAAACTACTATATATAATATGGTTTTAGGTCTGTGACAAAATACATACCGAGTTCAAATTAGCAATGAAACCAAACCCGAGGTTCGTATTGGCTTGTTTTTATTAGCAATGCCTATGGACAATAAGGTTTTCATCCAACTGGCCCTTGAAATCCTAAAGAGCAGTTTCAAACAACTTTAACGGCCTCTTTGCATAAGCATCAACAATAGCTTTCATTGCATCAAGTTCTAGACCTAAGAACTTTAAAGCTTTTGAAGCGATAATCCCAGCCACATCATCAGCCTCGTTCACCATGATCTTACATAGCAACATATACTTGAGACTGTACACTACTCTAGAATCCTCAAGTACATTAAATTCCTCAAAGGCTTCAAAGAGGTAACTGTAGTGTAGGCGGTTTCATAATCCTTCTTTTTCAGCATGTAGAATTCCATTTTGTAAATCAATGGTGCCTTGTGGTATGTGTTTAATTACACACACCTTTTACCTTTAAAAACAAGTTAAAATAACCAAAAACAGACTTAAAATGCCAAATATATGCTTGTTTTTGTATTTATACTGTGCAGGTACCGG
>BQNB010090299.1:0-27179 GCA_026074375.1 Tanacetum coccineum | reverse complement strand
GTCAATATAAATTATGAGAGATTAATGGACTCATTAATCTATTCCATAATTAGCCTCCTAAGAATTAGTGGTTACAATACCAAATTAAATGTGATAGTTTAATGCATTCAAATATTAAGCTATTAATTAGTAGGTTTTGAAAAGTCAAATCAGTTTCGTTTGCAAGCTTTTAACTTTCAACATCATAATGATTTTCAATTATTTCCTAAAATAAGGATTTTCAACTTTTCAAGTTTTCAACATTTGGGTAAATGGGGTGACATATTTTTCGTTCTTCAAATCCATTTTATCCATTTTACTTGTAAATGTGACTGGAACTAAAATCGGATGGAATAAATAACCAAATGATGCTTCTTTATATAGGGTACGGGAAAACCCTTGGCAAAATGTTGAATTTGAAAACATAATCTTTTTCCGGCCATTGATTATTTATGTTGCCAGTTATGGTTGAGTATATTACAGGATGGATTGTGCAGGATGAATTTGTATAGTTTCCTTATTTCCAGAAGTTGACAATCACATTTCACATAATTATTTTATAAGACATTCCATAATTAGCTAAAAAAATTTGTTATGCAATTGATGAAATTTCAGTTTTAAAAGCACTTGATTTTTTGCAATCGATATATAATGATTAGACTCCAGCTATTGCATTCATACATCTAATTAAAATTTTGATTTATGAGTAAAAAAAGGTATATTTGTTTTCATCCTGCACATTATTTAACAATACGATACGATATAGCATCCAACGTAGAATTATTGCATTGAACATAACTGATTATAAAAAGTAAATATATTGATTGAGAATACACACACACACACACACACACACACACATATATATATATATATATATATATATATATATATATATATATATATATATATATATATATAGTGAGACTGTCTTTTCAGAACCATTCTTAGTGCGAGAACTGACAGAACCACAAAAACATGCATGCACGCCTTCAATAATTGTATTTTTGCACATATGTTCTAAAAACAACATATATGTTTTAAAAAAACATAGTTGTTCTAAAGAATTTGATAAGAAATTGGAAATACAAAATTTTTCTTTAAAGGTGTGCATGTATGTTCTTATAAGGTGTGCAACAACAATATTGCAGCCGTGTGTAAGGTTTTTGTGAAAGAAGAGGAGTATTTTTAATAATGAAACTGAATAACATAGAGGAATTCTCTTTACGATAATGATGAATTTCATGTATTTTTTTATTTTAAAAGGCGTCATGTTTTGTTTTTGGTGGTTCTGACAGTTCTCAGCACTATCAAGAATGTTCGAAAAGATATATATATATATATATATATATATATATATATATATATAATAATAATAATAATAATAATAAATGAGAGATCAAAGATATTAGTTATAATAATAATCACAAAACTGCCTAGATGTCTTATTGTCATTAAATTATATTGTAAGAAAATTATTTGTAAATGTGGTTCAATTTTCATCTTAAATATAGGTTTCGGAAAATGAAAATATTCTTGATGACAATGCAAATGAGAAAGATGAAGCAGGAATTGATATACAATATTCTGAAAGTCTTAGTGATGAAGGTATGGAGGAGGAAGATGATTTGGAAGATTTCATCGATGACGCCGATGCCGACGAGGATTAGATGGCGGAAGATACCGATGAGGATTATATGGATGAGGAACATACCGATGATGATTTTTGATTGTCAAAACACTTATTTGGAAATAATATGAAAGTGTCTGCAAGAAGATTACGTTCTACTTTTGCTTTATTTTTTGTAAAGTTTGACATTTAAATGAATCAAATCAGTTTGACAATTACATGATTTGGCAAGAACCTACCAAAATTATGCAAAAATATAAGTCTCTTATAGGTCAAACAGAAATAGTTTATACATGGAAATCTAAATGCTAGAAATTTTATAGGTAATTTAATGTTGTGTTTGATCAACTATAAAATATGTTTTGAAATATTTTTTTATAAAAACCCTCCAAATTACGTGGTCAAATATTCAGCTATGAAACTATACACTTACTTCGTTTCAAGTGTTAAGACGCATATGGATAACTTTCAATTGTTAAGACGCTTAATTCAAAACATTCAAACGTTGATACTCCTTACAGTATTTGTGTATCTCCAATATGAGAAATAAAATTAGAATACTTTTTACAAACCGATACTTATTAACTAAAACCCCATACCATACATTCATACACTACATTAACATGGGTTAGGTTCGAAACAAAAAAACAGTCAAATACATAATCCTAGATAACTGCCTAATAGACAACACATAATAAACGGTATCATTATCGCATAACTATTGATTCTTACATCAATTGTAATGGGCTCAAAAATTCTTTTTTTTGCATCATTTTTATAAAATCTAATATTACACATAAGTTATATAAAATGCAAATTGTAAAGTAGAGTTTGGTAATATTACACAGGTTTATTATGATTATGATTATGATTACTTGGTAAAGTTGTCTACACGTTTAAATCATTTCGAAGCTGTCTAGACTGTCTAAACTGATAAAAGAATATCACATATCACATATTCGTACAAAGAGTAGATCAATGTTGATTATTTAAGCAATGCATCCAAACATAGTCATTCAATTATTCAAAAAACATAAATATACGCGGGTGTTTCTAGAAACCGTAATGCACCATCGTAATGAAAAAAGAAAACACAAATGTTTGAATATTAAAATGATGTAAAAGACAAAAAACTTAAGATGACTCCAGCTGTTTCATATGCTCATCTTCATCAGGGCTTAACTTTTATGAAAAGCCGGGTCAATCTCAACACCAATTAACTCCGTGTCAACCAACAAGTTACCTGTGAATATAAGCGAAGCAATGTTTGAAAAAGGCAGTATAAAATCGTATCACTTTATATGTGGTTATATTGTTTGTAAAAGCAATGTTTTGTATGTGTTTATACCTGATTTGGTATGCACAAGCATAACACGGGTTAGGTATATTGTGCCATACTCTTGTATTACTTTTGCGATCCTTATAGCCACTTTGCGCAACGTATGGTTAGACACAAACTTAATCTCCACCCCTCTATCATAATAACACAACTGTAAGGTCAGAAACACAAAATAGTAAATGTAAATACTTTTTTGATATACACACTTACGTCAGATCGCGCAACCATATTTCAACAGGTTTAAACACCTTGGTTTTTGTTAGCCTCCGCGAATAACTCCTCCAATAGTATCTATAAGTAATTCAAGCTAAAATCCATAAGGAATATGTAAAAATATTTTTTTTGAATCCATTTAGGACACTTTAGAAAAGTATGTGTACCAATTAGCATTTTACGATGTGTTTTATCCTCAACAAGAGACCTAATGGACGGTATCCATGTGTGCATTTGAAACCCAGTTTCCTCAGAAAATGGATTTTCGGTAATGACCGTATTAGAGTTAACTTGAATCAACCAGTCACGGCGAACGAAGCTGTAGTTTTGATAGCGTGGATATTTTGTTGGATCAACGAACCCAACTTGAAAATTGATGATTGACACAAAAGTTTGAGCAAAGTCCTTTTCTTTATACGAAGCTACCAAGTTTGGAGACACCTCCGCCGCAATTTTTTCATCCTAGACAAAGACGTAACATCATGTTAATGATTAAGTTTAATGGCTAACATTTCCACATTGTGGTAAAGTATTTGTTATATGATTACAACACTTACATCTTTGTCGTGTAAGAAGTAGTAGAGTTTGTTGGCGTTCTGATCAAACCACACAAAATCAATGTGTACTTTGTCCATATTGTAGTAAGCATGTGGATTTGTTATGGATGCGAAAGAGTCGATTGTAAAGTACGGATTCCACGACTACAAACAGAACAACGTTTTTAGCACGCATGGCTAACAGAAAATCGCATATAATCTAAACACTATCAACATCATGCTTTAACAGTAAATGTAACGCGTTTGATATTCCGTGTTTACCTCAATGTCAGTATCAACATCTGCCAGATTGAAAACCGGATCAAGTTCCATAAAAGCAGAAAGAATTTGATCGTCAATCTAACAAGTAATACAAGGTACATTAGCATGATACTGAAAAAGTATATGTGATATAAGAAACATAAAGAAGTGTTGAAACGTAAACATCGGGTTCAAGTACACTTTTAACAACTTCTGCAACTGGTTCAACAACCATTTCATCATATTGAAACTTCATGTATGTGTATATTGTATTGTATTGTATCCTTTTGTAAATCCTCTTGTAAACATATTAGAAACAGATTAACTCATTATTAGTGAATAACATATAAAACAAAAATGAAACAAGACGATTACATATTAAGCAAAAGTTAAACAAGTCGACTAAACATAAACCGAACCTCGAAAGCAGCATCATCAACACTTTTTTTATTGCCGAGTGCCATTGATAATCGTATGATCATGCCATTGATTCTGCCTGCTTATATAGCCATTAGTATTTATTCAAATTTAAACTTTAAATTCAAAATTTTTTTGCATTCCCGCCGATGCAACCTTGACAGCATATATCGATTTGTTTTGAATTGGAGATGAATGGAATTGAGATTGATTGATATTGAGATGAGATTGTTGCAACATTCAAAACATACCATATTCGGTTTTCAATATTGCCTAACATACTTTCAACAATTCAAAAAATATGGTTTTTTCAACAATTCCTAAATTTCCTTTATAATGTAGTAGAGATGTGAAATTCTCTTCAAAATGGTTCGAGTAGGGTGAATTAAATTTTCAACATTTTCAAATTTACACCATTTTTAACTTTTCTAGATTTCTAGATTTCTAGTTTCAACATTTGGGTAAATCTCCTTTATAAGGAGTATAGATAGATATAGATTGTACAATGAGCATCAATCTTTGTATTACTTAATCTTTTGCTTTGAATGAAGAGAGAGATGTGTGGCAGAATTTTATTGTTTGCATAAAATGTTGTACAACATGCATAAGCATTTGTATTACTTAAAAAAATTGCATTCAATGAGAGATGTGTCTTAGAAACTATTTTGTTCTTTTGTTGTTTGCATTAAAAGTTGTACAGTAAGCATAAATAGTTGTATTACTTAATTTTTAGCATTTAATGAGGAGAGAGTGTCTAATTTGCTTTATATGTAGTATATAGGTGTCTTGGTGGCAAAAGACTTGTGACTATTATTATTAAAATGCGTAAGGTCTTACTTTCAATTATTGTTAGATGCAAACAATCATAAAGTAATCACGCTAACCTCTTAAAAAGAGAAAGTTGTACCAAGTTTAAGTTTGTGTGACAATTGATTTAAATTTTGTATACTAATTAGTAAAAAAAGCAAAAACCACAATTAAAAAAAATGCTGGTAAAACTCGTAAGTAATAATACATAAGTAATTTTAGGATTACTTTTTTATTTGGTCACTATATGCATATAGAAATTTTTAGGTTTATTTTTTATTTATTCATGTTTTTTGACATTTCAGCTTGCTAGTCCTCATAATCTAAGCTTATTGTTACAAAGATTAAGGGCCCGTTTGGTTTGTAGATAGGTTTAGGATTAGAATTTGTATTTGGATTTAAAGTTGGGATTTGAATTTGGTATATGTTTTGTATTAAATGAAAAGAGAGAAACATAATATTATATATATATATATATAATAAATGAATGTAATTTAAAATTTTAAAAATTTTATAATTATAAAAATGAAAGAAAAAAAACATGAGTGGTTGATATTTAATAATGACCCAAAAAAAAAGAAATGTAACAAAAGTAGTCAAATGTGTTGAAGTTGTCACATAGCCAAAATATGATACTCAATCCCATTTTTGGGACCCACACAAACAAACCAAACAACACTTTTCCTCCATCATCCCCAAATCTCACTCCCAAACCCCTAAACCAAACGGGCCCTAAAAATGGGTGAAATATGATCTTTGGGAAGGTTGATTCAACTACTACATGGTTCTTGAGGGTTATTCTATCAAAGGTTTAAAATCGGTGGAAAACTTTTACCCCATGCATCCTTTTTACATGATTATTATTTTAATGGATTATGATTTCGTAATTGCTATTCTTTTATTAAGTATCTGTATTCAAGAATTTTTGCATGTAACATTTTATTTTATGTATGTTTATTTGTTTAAGTATATCTATTTTGCTTAACTTATATAATAAAAATATATGATATTCAAACAAACGAAAATAAGCGATATGTATTCATAAAATAAGAAAATATACGAAGGCAATGCACATTAATGAACGTCTAATCGAACGTAAATGAATGGGCATTACAACAAGACTCAGATCTTCTGAGGTTATATCCGTCTTTACAATATACATGACCTAACCCATCGTGATGTACGGGGGGGTGGGGGGGGGGGGTGGGGGGGGGGGGGGGGGGGGGGGGGGGGGAGGGGGGGTGGGGGGGGGGGGGTGGGGGGGGGGGGGGGGGTGGGGGGGGGGGGGTGGGGGGGGGGGGGGGGGGGGGGGGGGGGGGAAATATAATAATATAAATAAAAATTGTTTGGGGGGAGATCAATCCACCGAGGTGGGGGGGGGGGGGGGGGGGGGGGGGGGGGGGGGGGGGGGGGGCCCCCACAAAATAGTGATCACCCGTTAATAATTACACAACCAAACGACACAACTACTTTCCAATGCTTAAAGACTAGCGTTAACAGCAAAATGAGAATCGTATATACGGTTGAAATTTAGTTCAATTGTATGGTTCAGTTCATACCTGGTAATGGGGATGGAGGTACAGAGTGTACACCCAGAGGTCACTGAACACCCTGACTCTGATAGTGGTTAAGGGAATTCTAGTCGCTGATGAACTTCAGTGAGTTAGCATTCAGAGAGAAAAAACTTCTGGACCTGAAGGACATTCATCAAGTACTGATGGCTTCACTTTGTAACTCACTGATGGTAAGTTGAAATGGTTACCAACAGAGAGTAATCCATCAGAGAAAAGTATCCTTAGACGGGGTTAGCTCATCAAGGTGCTCAGTATTAAAACCGTCAAGCGAGGTATGCTCCTCAGCGGGCTAGCTGATGCTTCAGGACACTGAATGGAAATCCCTCTGGATAGAATTCAATGTCTTGTAACTGATTTGACCATTTCTTATGGTAAGTTGCAATCACACTTAATTACCATGATAATTATGGTCACGTAACCACTAATTCCTGAAATCAAAGAGACTATTTGTGGATGATATTATATCTCCTATAATCTCTCACAAATCTTTGACTAGGGTTTTGAGTATTCTCCTATAAAATGGAGATCACATCTTGCATGTTGAGAGCAGTGAAAACATACACATAAACTAAACACTATGATTGCGCTAGAGTTTCTTTGATTGGTGTGCCTAGTTACAAACACGAACATCACATTTGGGTCTTATCCCAAGTTAGATAATCAAGAAACCCCAGGCATTAGGGTCGAATAGTTTACTTTGGAAAGTGATTGCACGATTCTAAGTGATATCCGAAAACCATTCATTTGGTACGTAGTACGTCATTGTATTACTCCACCTAATCAGGGCCCTCACAAACCAACCTCCACGTAAACTATTGTGATAATCAATGGATGCTGCTGCTATGAAACACATGGCTTCAAGCTTTGCTAAGCTGGAAAAGTTTGAAGGGGTTTATTTCTGAAGATGGCAGAAGAAGATGCACTTTATGCTTTCTAGCATAAGTGTGGTGTATGTGCTGACTACTCCCATACCAGAGGATGGAGGTGAAAATCCAACTGTGGAACAAGTCAGGAAAAAGGCCAAATGGGACAATGACGATTATGTCTACAGAGGTTTAATCCTCAATGGTATGTTTGATTCCTTGTTTGATGTTTACCAGAATGTTGAAACTTCTAAAGAACTATGGGATACCTTGGAAGCCAAATATATGGCTGATGATGCCTCAAGTAAGAAGTTCCTTGTTAGTAATTTCACTAATTACAAAATGACTGATTCAAGACCAGTCTTGGAACAATACAATGAACTTCTTGGTATACTTGGAAGGTTTACACAACACAAAATGAACATAGATGAATCCATTAAGGTTTCATGTATCATTGATAAACTTTCCCCTTCATAGAAAGATTTCAAGCACACCTTGAAACATTTGAAGGAGGAATTAACTCAGATAGAGTTGGATAGTCATCTGCGCACTGAGGAGTCCCTTAGAGCACAGGATAACGACAAGCCAAAGGGCAACAATGTTGATGGACCTTCAGTTGTCAATATGGTGGAGAATAACAACTCCTCCAGGTACAATGACAATAAGGATAAACGTAAGCATCATGATACCAGAGCTAATCCTAACAAGAAACCAAAAGTGACTTGTTGGAAGTGTGAGAAACCTGGACACTTGAAAAAGAATTGTAAAGCTGGTAATGTTGGAAACATAGCTAATGGGTCAGGCACAAAAGGATCAAAGGATGGTTCTTCCAACCCTCTGAAAGGTCAGGATATGTTTAATAAATCCCCTCAGATTTATTATGTTACATATGTATCTGAGGCTTTCTTTGTGCAGGATGATGATGTTGCGTGGTGGGTTGACTCTGGAGCAACAGTGCATGTGTGTAAAGATAGATGCTGGTTCAAGACTTATGAGTCGCTGAATGATGGATCTATTCTTCACATGGGAAATGAGTCAACAGCCCTTGTGCATGGACGTGGTTGTGTAGATCTTAAGTTTAGTTCTGGAAAAGTTGTTTCTTTGTTGAATGTTTTACATGTTTCTAATATAAGGAAGAATTTGGTTTCAAGTAGTGTTTTGATTAATTGTGGTTATAAACAAGTGATTGAATCTAATAAATTTGTTTTATCCAAACATGGTATGTTTATTGGTTTTGGTTATCCGAGTAATAATATGTTTAGGCTTAATATTGTCTCTGATAATATTGGTTCAGCCTTCATGTCAACTGTAAACTCCCGAATAAAAGGTCACTATTTATTTTAACTCCTATATAAATTTTATAAATTTACATTTTCAAAAATTTGGTTGAAATCAAAATTCTTGGATTTTGGCGAATTTCGGACCGTAAGTCACCCGTTATCGATCGAGAAGCTAATGGGCGCTTAATTATAGCCCTGGAAATTTCATTTGAGGTATTTTAGTTGGAAATAATATATTCGACCTATTTCGGACGTGACGTGTTTAAATTTGTGTTTTTGCGAAATTTGAGTGTCGGGCTAGCTTTCGGGCCAAAATACTATAAGTAATTAAAAAATTTAGTAAAAATAAAAGCCATATTTAGCCATGAGAGCCCAATTTATTTTATTTTTATTATTTTCCATCTTTTATTCAAGTTTAGCCAAAAACCGTGTCGAAGAAATCGCGTTATTATAAGAATTAACGAGTTGAATAGGTTATCGGGCTCGGAAACTAAGTAATTCAACCAATTTGCAAGCAAAAGCCCAACCAAGCCCACCCATTCCATAGGGGGCCGGTTATAGGCAATCAAAAATAATAAATATGTATTTTTTTTATTTAAGGGAAGTATACTAGTAATATACTTCTATTAATTAGATAATCCCTAAATTTTAGTACATATATCAAATAAAACACTTCCTATTTTATATTTTTTTTATAAATTCGGTTCTCTCAACCAAACCAACGACTCCTTTTCTTTTTTTATTATTATTTAAGGATCGATATCTTCTATGTATTGGGATATCTAGATGTCTTATAAATATAAAAGATACATTCCATTCTTTATAAAACAAATTAAACGCTTGCTTCTCCAACAGATAAAAATTCTCACGCCTGGTCTCTCTTATTCTCTCTGTTCGAACAGTATTATCAAGAACACCATTATTCCAATTCTAAATCACCATCAAATCACCTCCATTCTTCTCTAAATCAAGCCTATTCTAAACCCTAATCACCCTACACCCATAAAAAGTCACCATGCAAGAGTTTTAAGGAAGTTAAAGACTTGGAAGAATCATAGTTTTAGAGTTTTGAGTAGATTGAAGGCTATAGGATTATCAAGGGATTGAACTAGAAGTGATACAAGCGAGATTGAAGCAAGAAAATCAAGCTAGGGTTCTTGGTTTTGGAGTCTTGATTTCGGCAGCCAACACACACCCATCTAAGGGTTGTGTTTGATCATTTTCCTTCTTCCTTTTTGTGTTGTAAGTCATCCTTAAAAAAAACCTAAAGTGTTATCTAATTTTTATGGAGATGCATGTGCTTGATTTTGATTCTTTTGAGGCATGCATGTTCTTGATCTTATGATCTTTGGTTTGATCTAAAAATTTATGTTATGAAGTATGGGATATGTTTAGGAGATGTGTAGTAGCATTGCATGAGGGTTGATTGTGTTTTGGATGAGTTTAAAATAGGTTTGGATGGATTTCATAGGGACTGTTTTAAATCAGTATAAAAAACGTATGTTTTCTCAAATATTTTTGGCCTAGAGCCTGTGACTAAATTATATGGTTGAATAGATATAGGCCTTAGCATCATGTGATAATTGGATGGTCAACCAATTCCTCCGGATGAGAAAGTTATGGTCAAAATACGAAAATAGGTCAAGTCTGTGTTAGACGCATAAATTATTGGCCCAAGCCATTGTGGGCTTGAGGTTTATTAGATCTAGGGTTTAGTAGCTTATTCCCAAAGCTATGTTCTATTATAAATAGACATGCTTTGTTATATAATGAGACGAATCCAATCAATATCAATTTCTATTATCTTTCATGGTATCACAGCTCTAGGTAAGATCCACCAATAAAAATTGCTATCCTCCGGTCATCGGCTACTTGTCGGTGATCCGGAGGGATCTCATTTTTTTCCACTTTATTGTTTTTATTAATTTAGGATTTTACTTTTCGTATTCAATGCATAAACCCTAAACCCTAGCCGTCAAAACACAAAAATAAAATAAAATTGTTGAGTTGCCTAGATCAACCCTTTTTTCTCATCTGATTGTTTTCGTTGTCGAAGATCATTGTCGTTGACAACAAAAGTTGTCCAACAAATTGCCGCTCCCTCCTAAAGGCAAAATAAGCCATGACGTAAAAAAAATAGCAAACGTCATAAAAAATGGAGGAAACTGCGAAGCAATATATACAATTATGTCGTCAAATACAAGTCAATCTCCGTGCAAACGAGCAACAAAGAAGAAAAAGAGAAGAAGAATCGGCTTCAACATTCATCCAGTTTGTCCGTATCGAAGACCCCGTTCAAACTGCGGGGGAGTGTTAGACGCATAAATTATTGGCCCAAGCCATTGTGGGCTTGAGGTCCATTAGATCTAGGGTTTAGTAGCTTATTCCCAAAGCTATGTTCTATTATAAATAGACATGCTTTGTTATGTAATGAAAAGAATTCAATCAATATCAATTTCTATTATCTTTCATGGTATCACAGCTCTAGGTAAGATCCACCAATAAAAATTGATATCCTCCGGTCATCGGCTACT
Organism: Tanacetum coccineum; assembly: GCA_026074375.1. Classification (NCBI taxonomy): domain Eukaryota; kingdom Viridiplantae; phylum Streptophyta; class Magnoliopsida; order Asterales; family Asteraceae; genus Tanacetum; species Tanacetum coccineum. The sequence goes on along the minus strand of BQNB010090299.1, from coordinate 15,746 downwards.
TGTCGGTGATCCGGAGGGATCTCGTTTTTTTTCCGCTTTATTGTTTTTATTAATTTAGGATTTTACTTTTCGTATTCAATGCATAAACCCTAAACCCTAGCCGTCAAAACACAAAAAAAATAAAATTTGTTGAGTTGCCTAGATCAACCCTTTTTTCTCATCTGATTGTTTTCGTTGTCGAAGATCATTGTCGTTGACAACAAAAGTTGTCCAACAAATTGCCGCTCCCTCCTAAAGGCAAAATAAGCCATGACGTAAAAAAATAGCAAACGTCATAAAAAATAGAGGAAACTGATATTAAAAATCCCAAAACATTATAAGCTTAAGTGGGAGAATTGTGTTTCTAGGACTTTTTTATCAATTCTGTTTCGGTTGCATCTCTTAAAAATGACAATTAAAGTTCAGTATAAATTTTTATTCTACCTATCTCATAGAGTACAGTCAAAGATTCATAGAATCCAAATTCCATCATTGCTAGGTTTTATTTTGATGGATAATGCGCCAGCAAAAATGGTATTTTTTTTTAGAGAATTCGATATGGATGAATATAAATAACTTATTTGAACTACCTCTAAATAACCCTCGACTAACATTACAACAGCTCAAACTAAGTGACACAATTCTAAAAATATTAGCCAACATGTAGCACATCTGTTAATGAATTTTCATCTTAATTTATTTATGAAATGGCAAGATTTGGTCACAATACATAAATTTCATTATTTTATGGCATATGATTATTTAGAAATCCTAAGTCTAAAATTTCATTATAATTTGAACTTTATGTTTTCAAGACAAAGGATTCATAGGAAAGAAAAAAATATATATATACAACAAACATATCCATAGATTAAAAAAACTAAAAGAAAATTAATACTAACGACCAAAACATATGCCTAAGCCTAAATGTATGTATAATTTAAATACTAAAATATGCAAAAGTAAAGATTATGAGTGAGAATACGTGTGTGTTTTAAATGATAGAAAACAGATTAATTCAGACTTTTGCATTTCTAGTTAAAATCTTTAGAGAAATGTTATGTCTTAATACACACGGTTATAATAAACAAGTTTAAGTGATCAATCGAATATTTAATTTTTGAATTATTTCACATGCAATCCATTGTTTAATATAAACAAAATTAGTAGTATAAGGTAAGTAAATATTAAATTTAAATAAGTAAACAAAAAAATCTACAACCAAATTAATATAGTTTGATAGTTTTTATTATCTCCTCGCTAAAGCTAATAATAAATTGATATAAATTAGTTTGATCTCATAAGTATAACTTTAAGTTTTATAATTACTTTAACTGAAACAAATCACTATATATATGGAAATTATATAGTGTAAACATAGAATTTAGGTGCCGTTTGGTTTGTTCTTCGGAATCGCAATGAGTATGTGTTTGATTAATGGGTGGAATGTGAATGGGTATGCATTTTGGTAATATTAAAACCACTCATTCTTGCCATCTTTCAATCTATGGGAATGCTTTCACTTTTTCATTCCTGATTGTGGGACCCATAATATTGTAGGACCCATGATCAACCAAACAACTCAAATTTGGAATGATTTCATTACTTCCATTCCATAACCATGAAACAAACATGCCCTTAGTATTACTCCGTACTATAACGTTGAAGTTCAAATCTTAGTATTATGGTAAAGTATCTTATATAATTACGTTTTATTGCAACAAATTTAATAAAATATCATCATATATATAGGGACGGACTTACATGGCTGTCAGGTGTGAAACGGGACCACGAAGTGTAAAAAAAATTCAAAACTGTCTTTTTATTTGTATGTGCAACCCTTAATATTTTTTTTCCTGTTTTTGTTTTTCATGATGTAAGTCTGTTAGACAATGAAAACCCCTTGAGTTATGATTTATTATTAACCACTATTTATAGTGGTAAAACCCTAATACACTAATACCCTAAACCCAAAGTATCGCAGATTAACATTATCCAATCAATAATTAGTTGTCATATTGATTAGTCAATCAATTAGTAATCATCTAGTCATTGATTTGTGTCTATCCATTTATCATTGTACCCCTATAAATTGTAATCTATGATTAATGAAAGAGGACACACAGTTTCACCATTCTTCATGGTATCAGCCATTAAGATCCTAAACCCTAATCACGTCTCTTCCGCTCAAAAACACTAACCTTCTTCACAAAATAGTTGTCCTCCGGTCATTGACAACTCGTCGATGATTCGGAGGGATCCTTGTCAAACCCTAAATCAAAAAAAAAACCTAGCCGCCATCGTCACCACTCACCTCCCTCTCGTCAATAAAACCAAAGATCCAAAAAAAAAATTGGACACAATGAAAACCACAGATCTACCTTACTGTTCTTTATCTTGTTGCTGTTTGCCATTAAAATCATATCCACAAGTGGCTCATCAACAAAATAGCAAAATACCAGTATTGATTCATTAATTGGTCTATAGGACTACTACTGATTGTCGTTAGTAGATGATGGACAGGAAGGATTTGTTTGAAACGAAAGCTAAGGGAAGGAGTGATGGGAAAGCTAAAGAGAAGATTTTGTGTTCTGTCATTGGTGGTTTTGGTGTTGACTCTGCAACTCTATCATTATAGTTATTTAATTGTTTTTTTTATGTCGAATCCAGGGTATTAATTCCCGAGACGACTTTTGTTGGTGTCGAATCTAGGGTTCTTATTCCCGAGACGACTGTTTGGGATACTTTGGTTTATCCTTCGGATACTTTGGTTATCCGTAAACAAAAATTAGAATAGGGGATACTTTGGGTTATCCCGTTTTATTTTGGTTTATTGTTTTATTTTGCTTTCTTAATTTTCTTCTTTAGTCCGAGCTTTGGCGATTTCGCCGCTCGGACTGCGAGGGAGTATTAGAGGATATATGTTAGTGTTAGTCAAAGTAATTTATGTTAGTCAAAGTTATTTATGTAATAGGCCTAAGCCCGGTTTGTAAGTTTAGGGTATTAGGGTTTTCACCATTATATATAATGGCCATTAATAAAATTATACCAACGGGGTTTTATCATTGTCTAACAAAATAAGCTTTTATACTTGGTAACATTAGAATATCAGATGCTTGGGCTCCGTAACTTCTTCACTAAATGAGTTTGAGCGAACAACCCTTTAAATTGGTATTTTAAAAATGGACAATGTCACAGTGCTCATCCTCTGTCGCCTTTAGAGAGCTCGGTAAGAAGGGTTATTTGCACGTCATTGGCAAAATTCGTCACCAATGGTGGCATAATAATTTACCACCACTCTCGCCATTTGTCCGTCATTCGCACTTCAGCCATCCCCTTCACTTGCGCCGTTTCTTTTCACTGAATGGGTATTTTTGATGGGGTATTTTGTGGGACCCAATAAGTGTTATTGTTATTTTTTTGAGGAGGGTGTTTTAGTTGTTGGTGTGTTATTTGGAGAGGGTGAGGTGACGCTAAGGTGCTAGACGAATAACACGTTATTCGGTGAGGCAAGCCATTGGGCAAGCCATTCGCACCAAAAACCCCAATGACATGTCATACCACACCATTACTTTTAGCCAACCTTCATTTAACCAGCGGAATGGATTGTCCATTGGTTTTTTGTATTTTTTTGTTTTTGTATTGTGAGTGAGTAGACGTGCGCAAACCGGTTAACCAGTTCGGTTCGGTTTCAGTCAAACAGGAACCTGTTTCGGTCAAGAACCTGTCGAAACCGAATTATTGATGTGTTATTAAGAAAGTGATAAGGTAGCGCTGAGGTGGCAAACGAATAACACATTATTCGATTCATGGACACCTACCTCTCTTAAAACATTGTATCACAACCTTGAAGTCCAGTCCACCAGATATCTTTACTTATACATCCATCAAATAAATATATTTGGTTCATGAAACCTACAACTCGAGACAAGTGTGACAAGTATCATCGGTCTCATTTTGGTAAAAATAAATTAACTACATTACAAAGTATTATATAACGAGTAGGTTTGCCCGCGCTCCGCTACGGGATGGTTAGCGGACGTCGTTAGCTCGCGATTCGCTGCGGGATATTAAGCTACGACGTATGTAACAAATTTAAAACATAAATCCGGAATTCTTGCAACAATCCAATGATACGTAAAAAATCTGTTATTGCATAAAGAGAACTTTGTTTAAAATCTGGATATTGGTATATAAGGTTTCATGCTTTCTGTTCTTAGCAAACAAAATATAACATAACCATCTTTTATGTTCAATGCTATCAATGTTGGATAACCGTAACCACCAAGTTCACCATGCTTCTCCAGTTCTGGCCAAAAGCTAAGCTAAATAATGCCATTTGTTGTCATCTACCTGCATCCAACAAAACATCACTAAGTTGTGAAACTAAGTATATAGAATCTGGAAAGAAAAAGTAGACGTGGCAAAAAAGCGGTTCGAGCAAGCTGATTGGGTAACGGTTTGAACAAAAATTGTGTCCAAGCAATCAATTGTATAGACCAAAACAGGCTGACCCAAAACACCTTTTTTAAGGAGGGTTAATATGTTATAAGCAGTAAACTTTTACCATTTTAGCAGTTTAGCACATAAAAGAATGTTTTGCAATGGTTCGTTCCCTCGACTTATTTCATGTTATATTTAACCAACCTATTGATATCTCATAATAGCATTTGTACTTGTTAAAACAGGTTGGCTTGGATTGAACCAAAAACACTTTTTGTCCATGTATCTTTTTATATGTAAATAATTAGTGCGTTAAGTCTGATTGTAACAACCATATTGTCATATTGTGAACTAAATATGCAACAAAAGTGATCTAGAAATGCCTTGAAAGCATAATCTTGGCGACCCGTTAAAGATATCACTTTTACATTTTTAACAATATTTCATGGGTTTACATACTTACATGTGACCCGTTAAGAATAAAACATAACCTAAATTTACCCATTTAAAGTTCTCACATATAAGGCGTGGTATTCATCCCATTGGCGATAGCTTCTTCTGCACAATATAAGTTGTAGGCTCGTACCATGACTTTCTCACATGTTATTTGAATCTTACTTTGTAAGTCCTCTAATAACACAGCTCGTTGGAGGCCACGTAAAATACTAAAATCACTTCAAATCACATAAAAACAATACTTACTTTGTAGCATCTAAATGTCATTATTTAGGGAAGATGTGAAGAATATCTTGCGACCAAGATTGAAAGCAAATTGTGAAGTGATTATAGATCCTAAACTATATACAGGTTATGTCCTAAAGGGGTTTTTGATAATATGCTCACTAGAGAAATGCTTAAGATCAAAGAGTCAGATCAATGAACACGTGGCTGATTAATACAAAAGTTCTAAGAAACATCCGTGTGTGTCCTCTATGCAACGAATCTTCAACCGATCGATATATTCATGCTCCCTTTTCAAAGCACCATGCAGATTGATAAACACTTTTCACATCATGAATAAACACATCAAAGTTTTACAGATATTTTCCAAAAGTTTAAGTAAACAGATAAAACTGATATCTATTGTGCGTGTATACAGAATATATCCACTTAAAGTCCTCAATAATCAGTTTCTCGGTAATCTACCTGTTAATGTAAATCGAACACTTACAGGGGTGTTTGGAGAATTGGCCTGTTCTTGGCATAAGACTTTACAAACTGTGTTTCCCGAAAATCATTGGTTTTATTCTTTCTTTTGCTTGAATTTAGCCAAATGCAGCATTTGGCCTACACCCACAACTTCAAAAATTTCAACCTTTTTTTTATTGCGTATCATCATTCAAGAAAATGTAAACAGAGAATACAAGTCGCACCGTTGACAATTGGCTGAATATTCGACCAAACCACCGCATCCTGATGGTGATTTGAATCCTTGCCGCTGAGGAAATTCTCATCCAAATTGTGTCCTACTTTTAAAAACAGAAAGGTTCAAGAATAGTGAAGAAAAAAAAGCACTCATTAAAAGTACGTGTCTGTCATTTTATTTCACATAAATGCAGCACAACAACTATGGATTAGCATATTTTTGTAAGCTGGACAGTGTCTATTTGAAATATAAAAACCACATAACGGCCCTTTTTCGTCCATTATGACAATATTATCTACGTGCTTAGCTTTACTAGACTTGAAATAAGCCATAAGCTCATAAGCCGGAAAAAATAGCCTTATGATATTTCTTTTAATTATTCCTCCATCTGAAACCATCTGGCTGATATTTCTACTATCGCACTCACCTTTTGCACTAAACTTAGGTTTTTTCGGATGTTTTGGGACGTATCCTTTGTGGTAGCATTACTTACATTCTTGACACCACCGCTGCCATTGACAACCACAACTTCCGGTGGGGAACGTTTTCTGTCGTGTTAGTACTATCTTGGTCAGCAGGCAGAGATGCAACCTGTGGCAAACAAATATCAAAGCTATTATTGCTTCTCTAGGGGGTTCAATAACAAACATCGAACACAATGCTACCAAGTTAATAAAAGAGGACAAAGAGGATAATAACTACATGAACACAAAGAAACTATAGTTGTATACCACTTATAACTATACTTTGGCCGGGTCTATACAGCAATAACATTTCCGCTCCGGGCTGGGGTTACTTACTGGTTGATATGAAACAATCTATATATGGTTTGGATTTTTGGTAATATTAGCAGATTGCAACTTTCACGTTTACGGGGTGTTTGAATACGCTCATTTCATAAGCAAGCCTTTTATGGTTATGAACTAAGTTGCACGGGGACGGAAACGGGGACGGGGACGGGTACGGATACCGGGAAACAGCAACATCCTAAAATTAAAGAAACGGGTACGGCGGGGAAACGTCGTGCATACACGAAACTTTTAACAAGTTATAATTGATGTATACTCTACAATATTGACATGTACTAATAATAAAATGATAACAGTTACGTTTATTAATACATTTCACATAATAATAAAATACTTCGGTTTCCAAGGAATGGAATTTCATTTTATGAGACAATTGAAATTAATAGTCACATGTGCTAGTCCACATAAGGCCCTACACAACACTTTATACTACTATAATAAATAATAAATATTATTTTTTACTGTATTTTACATATTCTCTCTCTTAGCATATATTGATATCATCATCTTCGCCATGACATTTACTATCACCAGAAAAAATACAGATCTAGGTTTTCCTCTTCAACATAACACTATCAAGAACTCGATTTTTTCATTTTCCACAGGTTTAAATCGGAACGGCCTAAAGGAAACGTGACATTTTGGGCAAGAAACGTTTCCCCAAACGTTTCCTAGATAAGGATCGAAGTACCCCAATTAAAGAAACGTTTCCGCTTTTCCCGGGGACGTTTCCCAGGCGTTTCCTAACGTTTCCTGGCGTTTCCCGTTTCCAGGACGTTTCGGAAACGTGATACGGCATCCCGCCGGCGATTCCGTGCATCCTAGGTTATGAAAGAGCTTATGAAATTCAACGGATGTACTTATTCAAGTACAAACACTCATCCTAATAACTAAATAAACCAAAAAAAAAGTGAGCTCATGAGCTTTTAAAGATACGAATGAGCACGTAAGCCGGTAAAATAAGCTAATCCACATTACCACTCAAATCAATGAAAACCAATAATTTGCAAAAAGGCGATAATCTAAAACATTAGCAAAAGGGCACAAAAATAAGCTTACTGATTGCATTGATTTCGAAAGACATACCATGAGTATGCAACGAACAGGTACTTTGCTGTATCATTCATTGATTCAATCTGTAACATTAGTACTTTCTTATGAGATACTATTACGCCAGTTCTCGGTAATTATGGTTAAATCATTTAAAAATGTAGTAGTAACAAACATGAAATGAGTATGCTTTTTGACTACCTGACTAATTTTGGCTGATCTCGCAGCCTCCGTTTTTGTATCACGGGCCAACAAAGGAGCAACTAAACATCCTTGTTCGAGCTCGCCATGAGCAAAACGCGACTGACCTTCTTTTCTCCCAGACTGCAACTAAACAGCCTTGATTTCCTAACTAAATATGATCAATATGTTACAAAACGATTTCCAGTTTCAACTTATATTAAACAAACTAATTTACATAAATTAAATATCATAATCTCGCAACATATAAATTATTCATTTTCAAAATACACCAAATTAATTATATAAAAGAATATTTATAAAACAACAAATACCATAACAAACATTTCATGGAAAAACCTGTTATTTATATTTACTCTAGATGTTAATTAGAATACATTGTGGAAATGAACATCACGATTATGCTTTAACTTATAATATCTATAGCTCTTCAAAATTATCATATAATAAATCAATAAGAAACTGAGTATTTCATTAGTTTAAATCACTTAAACACTACTTCAAATGACAACACCCAATTCAACCATACACAAATTAAGCTACACTTACAGAAAATCTTTATTTGTAACACTCAATAGTCGAATTTTAAACACCAAACGCCATAATTTTCTTAATAAAAAGAGAAACAATAATTAGAAAAGAAACTAACCATTTGCTACTTTGGTAGTAAGAGCTTAAAAGCTTCAAGAAAATAATAGAGATGAGAGGTTGGAGGATGAGAGGTGGACACGTATCTTGTTTAAGAAAGTGATAGTGAGATCCAGATGAAGAAGAGAAAGAGTGGGTGAAGACACGTTACACACATTGGAGCAAATAACGGGGCAGGTTTATTATAAAATATGCAATCGGAGCAAATAACGGGGCGGGTTTATTATAAAATATTTAAAAGGGGCGGGTTTAATATTATTATATCTATTATACTAACGCTCAGTTCTCGAGTTTCATTTTCAGAAGAAAAGAAAGAAAAAGAAGGGGAACAAAAACATATTTGTGTTCTTAAGTTTTATTTTAATAAGAAAGGAAAAGAAAGGGAAGGAAAGGGAATGAAAAGGAAGGAAAATTTGAAGGTTTTTTGTTCTAAATTTTTCCTCCCATATTTGGGCGGATTGGGAAGGAAAGTGTTTATATTGACAATTTACATCATTTCTTTCACAACGAGAGTCTTCAACACACTGTGTAATATTCATTTTTTTCAAAATAAGATAATAATAAAAGTCCTACTGCAAATGACGCACATTTTTTTTATTTAGGATTATGGGCTAGTGATTTCTTGGGCTTTCTTGGTTTGCACATGGGTCCAATTATATTACGACATGACCAGCATATTTTTGTCATGCGCATTTTTACTTGTTAGTGTGATTAAAGAATATTTTAAATAAAAAGGTATATTAAACCACAAATGGCCTTATCTAAAAAATATTAGATTAGTAGAGATATTTTGTTTAAAAGGCATAAAAGTAAACTTTTTTTTATGTTTTTGTTTTCTTTCTTTAGTTCCTCTTTTAATTTAACACTCGAGAACACAAGGTGTCATAGTAAAAAATAAAAATTCAATATCTTTTTTTTTCCTTTCTTTTCCCTTTCTTTCACTCCTTTATAACTTGAGAACAGAGCATAAAAGAAGATTTGAGCCCCCTAAAAATTCTAATGGGGCTGTATCTTTTAAATGATTTATCTCACCAGAGAGCCTTAATACAAAACCCTACTGCATACATTGAAAACATCTTGAGGAGAGTTTAACCCCACATGCTTCCATGTTTATACCGAAAATATGTAGAGTTTTTACATTTAATGCAAGCAATAATAATGAGGGAGGGAACATTTGTTTATTTTTGTCAAAGTATAATGAGGGGAGGGACATTTGTGTCAAGTTTATGTAGTTTTTTCACAAAGCTAACCCTAATCATAACACTTATAAATAGGGGGGTCCTTAAACCTCATTTTTATCACATACCTTTCTCTCTTCTCTCCTTGGGTCGAAAGTAAGGAATCCCCCAATGAAAGGGAACCTGAAATTTCGGTCCATTCGAACAGGGTTTGATATTCTCCTTTGATCGAATTTGGGATCCCCATGAAAGGGAACCCGAAATTTCTCGGTTACCATTGTTTAGACTTTTAGGCTTAGGGTTTAGGCTTTAAAGTTTAGGCTTTAGGCTTTTGAACTATTATTTTCTTTGTTGTCTAGAGTTAGATAAGGTCCTTCTTCGTTCTTGTCGAAATTAGGGTTCTCATGAAAGGGAACCCGAAATTCTTGCGTTAATCTCGAACTGTGTTCGGTTATTCTCTTTTGGTCGAAATTAAGGATCCCCTTTTGATAATGGGAAACGAAAAATTTCGAAAATTAGGCTTTAGGCTTTAGACTTTTTTTTTCTGTGTTGTTATAGATAAAGTTAATTATGTGTGTGTTTATTGATGTATTTATTGTGTAATTGGTGTAACAAAACTTTGTATATGTACAAATCCATGGGAATAATATGATTGATCAATGGTATAATAAAAATAATGAGCCCCTAAATTTCATTGGGGGCTGTATCTTTAAATGATTTTGTCTCACCCCAGAGAGCCATGAGTACATAAACCAAATGCATACTGAAACTCATTATCTATGGAGTATTAATGATTAGTGATCATGCACTTTTTACATGTGAATTCAAATAATTCTGTGCAACTTTTAGTATTTTAGCATCTCATTATCCTCCTAAAACAAACTTTATATTTTAGTTATTAAAGAAAATCCAAAAGCTTTGCTATTTATAAAGTCTATTTCATATCCTCACTATGAGTCACTATATAAACTACACAATTAGGATGTGCATGTTTTTTTTTACTACGTTGTATCATTGTTCGTTTATTTTTTTTATTATTGTATTGTATTTTTATTGTTTGACTATTCGTTTTACTTTTGAGCTATATTCGTAAGTGGTGCGTAGCATATATTTAAAGATGTAGAATTGTAGATAGATATGTAAATTTATTTGACATTTGGTACCAACATGTATTTTAGAGAAAAAGTTTAATGAATCACTTAATTATTAACTATTCCTTTCTTAAGGCTTATTTTGAAGTAGCTGAAATCATTATGCAAATATACACTTAAGTACAAACCGTGTGCATAGCACGCGTTTGTCATGTTCAAAAACGCATCTAAACATTACACGGCCAATTCCCAAAGTATACACAATCAGACTAACGCATCAACATTCTAACAAAATCATTATGCAAGCAACCACATGAGAAAAAAAATTGACACAAGCCGTGTGCATCGCACGGGTCTGCATGCCTCGTTCATACAACGATCCTGTTTGTATATATTTAAAATTAAAATTTCAATGTTCTTATTTTTTCAATAAAAAGTAAAGTAAAAATTTAACTAGTGTTTATTTGATGTATATTTTGTAGCACCATTTTATTAATTTAACTAGTGTTTATTTAATGTATTTGATATCTATTTAGTAGCACCATTTTATTATGCTTTTCTTTATGAAAGTTTAATATATCCGCAACATAAATTTGTAACTCTTACACGTAACAGTGTGGCAGTTATGTGGTAGGGTTCTAAAAGTCACGTCATGGCACCGCTAAGGTTTTGTAAAGACGCGGAGCGTGATCTTCACGCTACGCATAGACTAAGGCGTAGGCTTAAGGCGTGACGTGAGATAAGAAGTGAAAAAAACGTGATAAAGCATGATAAGACATGATGCGTGAAGGCTTTTTAGGCTTTTTTGAATTCAATTTCAATAAAATTCGTGTTTTTTTATTGAAATGAAAAAGATTATATAACAAATATAGTTTCTTGACTTTATTCTTCATGTATGACACTTTTTGTAAACTCAATATATTTAAAATATGATATAAATATATAAATTTATAAATATTTTCATATTTTGTGTCGCTTTACGTCACGCTGTATAAACGCAACGACTCGTCATGGCTCTTAAGACGTGAGATTTACCCGTGCCGCCACGCTAGTAGTAGTTAATATTTTCATTACTCTTTTATATAATTGTGGTTCAAACTACGTTGTTTTGGACAAAACTACGTCATATTGGTTCAAATTGTTGGTTTGTATGCATAAAATAACGAATAAACTTATATTTTTGATTATTTTATGAAAGCGTGTAAATTATTGAGGATTAAAAGATTTGTTTAAACTAATATTAACCTAAAATGCGATGAAAGTAAATTGACAAGTAAAGTAAATTTGTTGTATATCAATGAGATGTAAAGGCGTATCTACCTAGATGCATTACTCCTTGCTAGCTATCCAATTCTACCTATCAATTGTCACTTCCTTGAATGGTCGAATGCTTATGATTGTGATGTCATGATTCTAACTAATAGCATGTGATTTCCAGGTTTCGTAGCTAATTGTTAGAGGGGCGGGCATTAGACATGTGTGTTATATTTAGTTACATTATTATTAACTAGAGGGACGTGGGAACTAAAACCACAAGTTATCCAAGTATCTAACTTATGTTATCGGCAATTATCTAGAGGGACGGATGTTAATCAGGTATCAAAGACAATTTTCTAACACTAATTAAGTTGAGGGACGAAGATTAATCAAGTTTCGTACTTAATTGGAGAATCACAAACACACAATCAAACAAGGAAATCAATATAATGATAAGAATTATAAACTAAGTTTCATGCAACCCCCTAATTAAATACTAAGTTTTTTAGCCTAGCATATCAATCGAAGAACAAGCAATCGGCATAATCAAACAAACAATGATGAACATACTTGAATGATTAACTTAACGACTTATCTCTTCAATACATATAAAGTCTTGAAGCTAAAAAGGGCTGGAAAGTAGCTAAAATCGTCTATGCTTTGTCTCCTTATAATTCCACACAAAAATATGAAAACAACGCGGAAACATATATAGATATTGGATCGTGACGGTGTTAGCTTATTGCTATGACACTGTCACCTCGCAGTCTCGTTTAGGATTATCTTTCCACTTACTAGCCATGACGTCGTCGCTCTTTGGTTGTGACGTCGTCACCTTATGGCTGCGACGATAGTTGTCAGAGTAGTGCGGACCTTTAAAAACCCTAATTCCCTCATGTCAATTTCGATCGTGACTCTTCCTACTATTGATCTAATCCTTATAACGTCTATGTTATTACATCGAATCTTTTGATTTGTATTGTTTTAACATCGATCTTATTCTGATTTAGGGTTTTGTTTGTAGTTTTGTGTCGTCTTTAATTTAGGGTTTGTGTTTTTCGTTTTAGGGTTTCATCCGCTTACATTACTTATTGTGTTTGGAGTAATGATTGGCGGTTAGCTACTGTGTGCGCATCTAATTCACTCCTAGCTGTTGCTAGGGTTTCATTTTAAAGAATAGGTATAGATCTTCTTGTTTTAATTGATTTTCGTGTGTTTGTATTCGTTCTGGTTCATGGAGGGTTATGGTAGCAAGATGAAGGAGGTGGGAGATCGTATTCCGCAAATGAAAGGCCTTGGTGCTGAGAACGCTGATCTGAGAATGCTGATGTTCCTCAGCGTAGAATGGCATCTAGGGTTTTTAGGAAACCCTAGTTTGGGATCGAATAGTAATACTAGTGTCAACGATCAGGCTGCTGCTATTAAGGAAATCCATGATGTTGAGACATTATTTGGGGTAAAGTTTACTTCTCAAAGTGATATTGATGTTTTTTCTATGAGTATTAAGGAAGGGAAGTATGCGAATATTTTGTCTACAATGTCTACTGCTAACATTGATGTTGTTGTGAATGCGATTGAAACTATTGGGAATAAATTCCAGGATAAAGTTAACAAGGTTGCTGGTACGCATCTTAAGAGTAGTCCAATGATGAGTAACTTTTCTCCTTTGGTTTCTCCGTCTACTACTATTAGCGTGCCCCATGAATTGAATAGTATTGATGTTGCTGCCACTTTTGGAGTTTCATTAACAAATGTTGGTGACTTGCACAAGTTAATTAATGATATTGAAGCTGGTAAACATGATGAGTTATTATCTGGGTTGACTAATGCTGATCGTATGGAAACCTTGGATGCATTAGGTTCTATATGTAATTCAATTCAGGCTAATCGTAATAATGCTTATGTGACTCCTTGTAAGGTTTCGCATGCAGATGATTTAATTAATCTTAATGTTGATGAATCCACAATACCTAGTGACCTTATCATTCAGTCTGTGGACATCAATACCAAGTCAACATCCTATGCCGGAGCTGCGGGTGCAAGTGCAAAGGATCAACCTAATGTTAATTCCAACTTTTGCACCTTGGTGGTTGATCCAGTTTTTGATGGTGTTAACGTCTCTATTCCTCGTAAAGTTGTCAAAAAGGTTAGTACTCGCTTTGAACACACTCTTTATGGCTACTTTATTGGAAAAAGAATGGCGTTTCCTGTGGTTGAATACTATGCTAGGAACAACTGGGCGAAACATGGGCTGAAAAGGATTATGATGAATTCCAAAGGCTTTTTTTCTTTAAGCTTGATTCCCGGGCTGGTTTAGAGGCTGTTCTGGAGGGTGGTCCTTGGTTGATTCGTAAATCTCTGATCATTCTCAAGAAATGGACGATAGATACTAGATTACTCAAAGAAGAATTGACTCGCATTCCGATATGGGTTAAATTGCATGATGTTCCTATTCAAGTTTTTGAAGAGGATGGTATTAGTCTAATTGCTACGTTCATTGGTAAACCTGTTATGCTTGATTCATACACAAGTTCCATGTGTAATGAATCGTGGGGTAGGAGTAGTTTTGCTCGGTGCCTAACTAAGGTAAATTCAGAGGCTGATCTCGTTGATGTTGTTACTATTGGTATTCCATCTCTTTCTAGAGATGGTTTCACCAAAGAAACCATCCGTGTTGAGTATGAATGGAGGCCGCCCAGATGTGATATATGTAAGATTTTTGGTCATGTTCATGACTATTGCCCTAAAAAGGTGATGAGTCATCCTATTGTTACTACTTCTAATGTTGCTACTCCTACCGTTGAGAAGACTACTGATGGTTTCCAAACGGTGGGTAAAAAGAAGAAGAGGAAAGGTAAGTCCAAGTCTACTAATGGTGGTCAGTTTACTGGTCCTTTTGTTAAAAATAATGTTAGATATGAGCCAAAGGCGACTACAACTGCACCAAAGAAGGGAGCTACTTATGTGGGTAATACATCTCAATCGTCATCTATGTTGAATACAACTGGTAATTCGTCTAAGAAAGATAATATCTCCATGTCTAATTCTTTTTATGCCTTAAATGATGAAGACGAAGATGATGAATAAGATGTTGAAAATGTGCATGATGAATCGGCTAACTTAATTCATAACACTAATGATGGTGGAAGTTCATCCTTCACGGCTGCTGCTGGTTAGCTTGTTCAGTTGTGTCATGTGTTCTAGTTGCAATTAGTTGTCTCTAGAGTTAAAATAGTTTATGGCATGACATAAGCTCTAGTTTAAGGTGTTTATCAAGCTGTTTAGCTTGAGGTTAATGTGGTACTTCAGCCAAATTCCATTTGTACTTAACTTTTTCAGTTTTAATATACTTTACCGGGGTAACCCTTTACAAAAAAAACACAATGAACTGTCATGGGCACACTTAATTTTTCCCTTTCTAGACAATTCTGGTGACCAAGTCATAGATGCCGCCCACGATATTTTTCCTTTTAAGACAAAACGTTATTTATATTTTTCGACCTCTTTACGTTTTGAAGATGACAAAATGTAAAAACATTCTACGATAAAAATAAATGTATACACGTTATTAGTCGTAAACTTCTATTTCGACGTAAATCACTTAAGGTATGTATAAACAAATCATTAAACATGATTAGTGATTGGTCACGCGCGAACTCACCCCTTAATTATGTAAACAAATACAAACATGTATAAATACACAACAAGGGACGAAATCACGCGA
>BQNB010090298.1:0-27180 GCA_026074375.1 Tanacetum coccineum | reverse complement strand
TACCAACACCCTTAACCTCCTCTTTAGGCACATTATTAGAATTTCGATGAAATCTGGAAACGTTGGCTTGGATTTTGAATCGATCAATCCACATGTTGCAAAGGTTATTCATCAATCTCTCCTCACTAAAAACATTAATGAAACGGACGAAACCAAACCTCTTACCATTTTTCCCCTTTTTATTGGTATAAAAGAATCGACCACGTGTCCATAGACTTTGCACGCATTGAACAACTCCTTAGCCGTCGTATATTCAGGGAAATTCGTCACAAAAAACGTAGTAGCAATCTTGGCCACATCGTCCTCCTTAGACCTGAAGGAACCCATAACTGCGAGACCCAAAACAAAGATCCCAAATTGGATTGAAGGAAGATCTATCAGAAAACAAACAGAAAAAAATAAAACCTAAAACCACGGCAATCAAATATAGAGTAATTAAAGGATACAATACCAGGATCTAACACCCTCCACGGTAATTATATGATCACCCTGAAATTAAGGAGCAATCCGAAGATCGAAAACCTAATCCCAGTCAACATATAAAAGCGAACGAAGAGATATAAAAACCATAATCATATACCAATAAATCACACGATAGTCAAAATTGGTGATTAAACTACGAAAGGAGATGATTGGTTTAGGGTAGAAACAGGCGTGGAATCGGCATTACAAATATTATCTTTAAGGTATAATCGAGAATGTATAGAGAATTATTTAACTTGATCGTCCTTTGTTTACTTTTGACATAGGGGTGGGGGGGGGGGGGGGGGGGTGGAGGGGTGGGGGTGTGGAGGGTAGGGGAGATAAGTTAAAACGTTGAATCGTGGCATTTGGTTGGGGGGGTGTGAGCGTGGTGATGGGGGGGGGGTTTGACATATATAGATGAGTTAATGTCACTAGTTGGTTGTGGATAGTTTGTTTGGAATTTGAGTGGGGGTGGTGGGGCAAAACAGGAAAGTAGGGGTGAAATGGATTGTTAAATAGGGGGGTTGGTGAATCCGACAGGAAAACCGGTCGAAGTTCATGTTCAACCAGGAAAAAAATCCTCAATAAATTCAGGAAACAGACAAAAACCCCATTCAATAAACCTGTCTGGTATCAAAAACATTGTTTGTAAGGCATTATAAATAAAGGAGTAGATATGCACACAACACACTAAGTGATATGCACGAATCCACAAATAAAACATATATGGTGTTAACCATAAGCATTACACATTTTATTTTGTGTGTGCCTATTCATCTCCCATGAATACTTTTTCACAACTTACTGTGCAAATAACTTACAAACATGCTTGTTTGAGTAGAGTGAAAGTTCAAGATAGAGACACAAATATTAGCATAGAACACAATTACCCCATCCTAGACATTCATTTTTTTTTATCAAACTAATACAACTTATCACTTTTCACATTCTTTTTATTAAAATAAATATCTCACAAACCGTTAATCTTTACGCAAAACAAAACATACCATCGCGAAGAGAATTAAATCATCTTTCAATATAGGTGCACTTTTATATACTTTCTACTAAAACTATTTTCGATTAATTTTAAGTTACGTCGTAGAAAAACTAATGTTATTTGTATCACAAATCACATATATCACAAATCACATATGATTTTATGAAATCACATGTGATTGTGATACAAATCACATATGATTTTCTCCAGACGTAACTAAAAAAATTCGAAAAAAATTTCGGCGAAAGTATATCGAAGTGGATGTCTACTGAAAGATAAAAAAATACTCGTTGCGATGATGTATTTTTAGTCGTTTGATGATTTACCGTTTTCAAGATATTTTATTTTTAAAAAAGAGATGGAAAGTGAGTTTTTATTATTTTAATGAAAAAATGAGTAGCTGAGATTTGTTCATTGGGTCTATGCTAAATTTTGAGTGTATGTTGATCTCAACTCTGTTTGAGTAATATTGCAAGAAAAAAATAGCATTAATTTCTATTTGCAAAACAAAATATCTTCGCCAGAAGTCTACCAATGGTCTGCAAACAAACTTATTTTAATAATGCACGACAAACATCAACAAAAATATATTGGGTATTGCTTATAATAGCATTAAAACTATGGTCCACAATCTTAGATTCCAAGGATTTTTAAAAGGCTTATGTTATTTGTACCCTCCTAAAAAGTCATCTGTACCCCTCATGTTTTTTCCGGTTTTTTTCACTTTTTTTTATTTTTTTTATTTTTATAATTTTGTATATGTTATAAAACTGTGACACGGAAAATACGGACTGAAAATTATAAAGTTTAACAAGATATTTTCCCACCATCGAGCTAATTTTAGCCAGAAAGTCCGTGCTTAAATTACAAGGAGTAGAAAAGATGCGAGCATGATTCTCCAGTATGACCACAAAGTGGGCATATAATGAGAAGGAATATCAATCACCGAGTGAAAAGGTTAAAGTCCGTGGGGAGCTGATCCAAACTAACTTTCTCCATCGCTTAATATATTTACCTTTATTGGGAACCACTTTCACAATTAGTAACGTCACCAACTAAAGGTAAAAAGATTATCATCAATAATGTGCTAGCCGACGTGAACAGAAATCACCAGAAGATCCAAGAAGCCATTTGCCATCGATCATTGGTAGGAGATAAGATATACACCAAAAGTTCACTAGTGGTGAAGATGCTCTTCTTCCGCCCCTCACGGGGGTTTCTAGATAAGAAGCATCAAATGGAAGTATCAATGAGTTTATCTGCAACAGTTAATACCTTTTTTGAGCTCCAAACGCATATTAAAACGAGGAAAAAGATCTGTAGGGGGACATCATTAATCCACAATCTTCCCAAAAGAGAAGTGTTCGCACACGTTTCCCACTTTCTTTTTCAAAAGCGCAAGAGGTTAATACCTTTTGCGGACAAAGGAATTGAGGCTCTTTCAAAGATTACAATTCCAGGAAATAAACTGGAAACCCGAACCTGTGTGAACAAAAGGGGGAGATCGATAGACATATTAAAACAGCAATAAGACGATGCCCAAGGATGGCATCCTGCGAAACGAAATCTCCAAACCACTTAAATAATAAGGATTATTAAGCGCTAAGAAGCTGGACACACCTAGCCCTCCTTTTTGTTTAGAGGCCAAAATTTGTTCCAATAATCATAGAGAATTTCTTTTCATTATATCGCCCATTAAAAAATTTTCTTACAAAAGGGAATTCCAAGTCAGAAGAAACACCCAAAGGAGCTTTATAAAGGACATATGAGTGTGTATTAAAGAGGCTAAGGACGTAAAGGTACAGAACTTGATTAACGTAAGTCGTTCCCACCAAAGGAAAGAGTCTTAATTTTCCATTTTTGATAGTATGTTAGAAACTTTACCAATTATCTCATCCATAGCCTTTCTCCTAGAAGGAGACATCCCAACTGACACCAAGTAAGAGAAAGGTAGTGGAAAATCGTAGAACACCAATATGTTAGCATGCCGCAAGAACTTCCTCATTAGGGACTCCAATGCCCAGGAGTTTAACTCTTAGAATATGATTTGAAGACCCTGAAGCAAAATAAGCATTTGACGCATTTAGAAACTATGTAAGGATGTTTGCTCTAATCCATTTGGAAAAGAAAGACTGCGTCCATAGCATAGAAAAGATGAGATAACGTCAACGAATCATCAAATCGGTTACTTAAAAAGATAGCATTTATGGTTATTTTTGAAAGAAGATTTTGCAATACTTTCCATAACTAAGTTGACAAATAGGAGATAGGGGTCTCCTTGCTTTCATCCCTTGTGGAACTTAAATTCAGCGGTCGGGACTACCATAAAAGAATAGATACCATGCAGACGAAGACATCCTTGATTCCCTTCCTTCCATTTAATGCAAACCAACGGTTTCTATAAATAATATTAACGAAGTCTCATCTAACAGAATCAAAAAGCCTTTTCAAAATCCACTTTCAAATCATCGGCTTTCGATTTATGTGCTTTGCACCAAGAAATAAAAGTCATTTAAGATGAAAGGGCACCGTCAAGAGAATTTGACGGTGGATACAAAAGCATATTGAAATCTCTATAAGCTCAGATATTACCATCTTAAGACGATTAGCCAAAAATCTTAGAAACGATCTTGTAAAAAACAACCCAATGAGGACTAATTGGCCTGTATCTTTACAAACTTCGCATATGTTCTTAGGGATTAGAGCAATGAAGATGAATTACATCCAGGACGGGAACTTACTTGAGATGAAAAACTCACGGATCGCATTAACAAAATCCCCCCCCATGTTAAGAATTTCCCAAAATATATCGAATATAATCAATTGATGAAACGTCGGATCCTGGCGGATTTATTGGTTCCGCCATCCCAAACCGCTTTCTTGATTCTCATCAAAAGTAACATCACACTCCAAAGTCATCCACTGCTCCAGAAGAAAGCTTTTTGAACAAATGACAATAATATCAAGACAAGGACCAGAAGGACTCTAAAATCGATTGGCAAGTGCATCGAGAAATTCGTTTTTAACCTGTTACTAAGGTTCGTCAATCCAATCTTATGATGAGAAACACCACGAATAGCAGGTGCGATCTTTTCTTATTACTTTTCCTATGAAAATATTTGGATTTTCTCGCCTTCAATGGCCATCGCCCTTTGCTTTCTGAGACAAGTCTAAAGAGTGATTTTGTTAAAATATGAAGCTCTTTAAGAGGAAATCCTATTCAGTGACTCAACTCTCGTTGCTAAGCTATTATTCGATATCTTGTCAAGATCAGACAACCGTGCTTTGATAGAAAAGCAAGTATCATTAGAGCGTTTTATATCATTTTACAACCACCTACTTTTATGAAGCTTTAGTGCCTGAAGCTTTTTTTTAAATGAATAATCTTATTAGAATCATTAGAAATTGAATAGCTCTGAATCCTTAATTGAGTTTAATCAAAACTTTTTGTGAACAAGTTTGATAGACACGAAAAAGGGGATATGACCCATAATCAGAGTAACAACTTCGCGCATAATGAATGGGTCTGTGTCGGAAAGATAGACTGTCAAGACAAATAGCTGACAGAGAAGGATAATTTCAGAAGTAAACCTTCAGAAATTAAAAAACCTATCCAATTTTAATAATTTTTTGGGCGATTTGATGATAGCCCAAGTAAAGAATATCCATTCAAGGGAGAGCAATAACCCAGCGTAGAGATGAAGTGAATTTAAAAGCATTGGCGGGTTTCACTTAAAATCGTTCCCAAACTTTCTTGTTTTGATCTAACTTTATTGAATCGCTAAAATAATGCTTTTCTCCATCCCATGTATAATAATGTGAGTAATATATTCCAAAGAGATTTCTATCTCAGAGATATCTTGTGGAGCATAAATAGAACAAACATTACCTTAGTAGCAGTAGGTAGAAAGCCAAGTACACGGAAACCGCACACAAAATAATCAGAAATGTGGCAATATTGTAACAAGTATTTGGATCAACACACTTAGAATGACCTCCTGAAAGACCAACAGAAGAACTAAAAGAAAAGTCGAAAAAAGAATTACCCATAAATCTTTGTTAGAAAAAGATTTAATGCTCTCCAACTTTGTTTCCTTGAATAGAAACAAGTTAATCTTATTCTTAGTGTTTAACTCCGAATCCACTGTTCTTGGTTGTGTTGGCCAAGACCTTGAATGTTTAAAGATTTACATTCAATTTAAGACCATTTGGAATCTCCTTATGAGCGGCTACAATATCTCTAAGTTTTTTCTTGCTTCCGGCATGTTTTTCCCATAGTTTGTTCCGACTTGGTCCTCCAAGTTTTCAATAACATCCATAATTGATCCTCCAGTTTTAAGCTAAAGGAATCGGTTAACCGCCACTAACATTTTTGATATCCATTATTCAGATCTGATATCAGAATGCACGGCAGTAACACTAACACCAACATTTACTCTTGATGTGTAACCAGGAGGGTGAGAAGGGATCGCTATCATGGACCCGCCTCTTTATTATCTTGCTTATTAAGAATGTTGTTAAGACCAAAGGATCTTCTGAATATCTTATCTTGAGGAGGTTCCTGTTCATTTAATAACGTTTTCGATATTCTCATTCATGAAGCTAGATCTGAAACATGATCATTCGCATCCCCAGTAATTGAATTATTTTTTTGTCTCCTACGAATTCATTCATCAGAAGATGATTCACCAAAATCTTCGTCTAGTTCAGGAGACCATGGTTGAGTTCTCTAATTCGAATCAATTACAACTTTCCCTTTAACATTGATTTTGTACGAATCATTGATAAATAGTATAACCTTGGTAGTCACACAGACTTTTTGTACGTGCAATCAACATCCTATACCAAATCGAAAGGAGTCAAAGTACCCAAGGAGACACAATTTTGGGAGGAGCGCTTGTTTTGTTCCAAGCACACATAGGAGTCCTTCTATAGCAATCCAAAGACAAGTCTGATATCAGCTACAATAAGAATTATTGTTAGCATTACAGTTCATGGAACCATTCAATACACCTGCGATGATTTATCTATTTTTCTTTGGATGCACAAGATTTGGATTGGTTCAGGCCAGTACCCACCAAGATAAAGAGTTCGTTATGTCATCAAATCCCTCATCGTTAAGGATGACAGAAAGGTAGATAGGGCGTTAATATCTTTATTTTCTCCAGATAGTCCAAACTACAGAGAGGATCATTGGTGATAAGCAATCATCATACAAGAGCAATCAGCAGGTGAGGCATCATGATAATATTAGAAGATGACAAAATTATTAGGTGTTCGATTTCAACAAGAGAAGGCAAACGAATTATTACTGGTTTCTTTATTCCCATTCGTTGGCTAAACATTAGCTCACTTGAAACCCACCTAAATGTCTATCATTACTACTTCGAACTTACGAATGTTCCTGCCATTCAAAGGTGGTCTGCAATCGTGCTTTTTGCCTTGATAAGTATAACGACCAACATACCGTACATAAATTACCCACCTAATTTTTCCACAGTAGAAACATGGATAGATTTTGACAAATCCAAATCTTTTACCTTCCTTTGATCTCTTCAGTGGAATGAAAGAATCAACAACATGTCCATACTTATTACAAGCATGAAACAGATCCTTGGCCGAAAATGTCTCTGGAAGATTAGACACGTAAATCGAAATCGAGATCTTAGCCTTTCGATCTTATAAGATCTATCACCATGTTTCTTCCTCGAACTACATGCACAATCATCGTTACCAGTGATTAAACAGATGGATGAGTTCTTGGATTGAAGGGAGATCTTGTTTATTGGAGTCGAGGAGGAATAAGGAAACGGAAATGGGTCAATTTTGGGGTTGATTTAAAATGAGGATTATATTGAAGGGGAAACAAACAGATTTAACTTAAATCCAACAAGATGAGAAGATCCCTACTCGCTCGATTTGGGCTTATCAATGAATGATTGATCCCAATTTCAGGGGTTATAACGAATTCAAACACTAAGGATAAAAGGAGATTGATAATGAAGAATAAAGATGGTGGCTAGGGTTTCTAAGAGAGAGAAAGACATGGTGGCTAGGGTTTCTTGTCAAAAGCATGAAACTGTCAAAAAATACGGAACAGAACCTGAAATAAAACTGCGTTATACTGCAAAAAGGGGTACAAAAGGAATCTTTTGTACCTTTTTGTACTTTCTGGCGGGTCAGGGGGGTACCAATAGTAGCACCCTTTTTAAAAGGGTTAAGTCCATTAATTGAAAACTTACTTTTCAAAATTCACACATTTAGTAAACACACTTGTTTTGTTACTAATCTAGCCATCAAAACTTTCAAATTTGTAATTTTATAGTAAATATCTTTGGTTGATACCGGTCACAACCTGTTAACTTTTAAGAATGACCTACACGTCAGCAATTTTTCAATTTTCTTATTTCTTTTGGATGATTTAGATTTTCCAACGTGTATATTTTGCTTAGTTGGATAAGTTGACTTTAACTATATTTTAATTTTCTTATTTTTTTAGGACTGGCACGTTTTTTACTTCATAACATCATCACCATCCACCTTTATTTTCATTTTTATCTGCATCCACCCAACTTCATCATAGAAAAACAATAATCCAAATAGATCATAAAAGTGAAAAAAATCAACCTAACTTAAAAGTCTTATCTATATCACCATTGATGTGATGATGTGACACTTGCAAACACACCTACCCACATCATCAAGTACGTATCTTCGATTTTCCATCCACCTATCATCTCGTTGTATTGCAGAATAGTCACATCTCCTTAACACCCAACATCTCCGGTTAGGATTTCCATCTATTTTGATGAACATCATCGTCATATCTCTTTAACACCCAACGTCATCTTTGATTTTACTCATCTTCAAAACCCATAAAACCATAAGACTACCCATCACCTATCATCCTAAAGCATTGAACACATTCACCTTGATCGCGTCCAAATATGAACGTGGCAGAGGGGAAGTCGGCGGTTGTGTGGTTAGCGATGGTGGTGTGATGGTTGTCCCACACCTTCATCTATCTCGTCTAAATAGTTGTGGGGTTTGATTTAGTTTGTTTGTAGTTACAATGAAGTTGCTTATTTGTTTTAAAAAAAGTTGTTAATGTGGAAATAGTTTTGATGGTTAAACATGATGGGTTTCGGGAGAATGCTATATAGAGGATGAAAGAAATTTGTGGTGTACCACACACGGGAAATCATGAAGTTTTGTGTTTGGATAAAAAGAAAGAAAATAAATTTATGATTGTGTTTTTATGGTGGAGATCTGAGATTGGAAAGAGTGGGGGTGAAATTTATCAGAGGATGAAGATGGGGGCATTTTAGTAATAAACTACATGTAAAATAAATATAGGTGGAATTTAAAAAAAATATTTATCAACATGGAAAATCAGCAGGTCATATTTACTAAATTGTTACAAAGTAACCAGTTTCATTAATTATAATGGTAATAAAATAAGTGTGTTTACTAGATGTGTATATTTTGAAAAGTATGTTTCTAATTAATGGACTTAACCTCTTCTAAAAACATTACTTGTGGTTACAGAATATATTTCGAGACCAGGATGGTATCGTTTGTTCAAATAAGAAGTTATATGAGGTGCTATAGGAATGTCACTGCAACGTTTTGAACTTTTAGCGGTAGACAGACTCGTCACTAAATGCTTAAAAAGTTTGTATGGTATACGCATTACTCTCCAAATATACGTATAAAACACATATTCGTAGAGCAGAGGTATTGAAATTGACTCGATAGTTTGCCCTATTTGTAACAGTGGGGCGGAATCTTCTTGTCATATTTTTTTCCAATGTAATTTGGTTAGACAGTTGGCTCGGAAAATATCGTCTTGGTGGAATGTGGATTACATTGATGTTTCTTCTTACGAGGAATGGTACACTTGGTTGGTATCTCTTAGGCTTTAGGCAAATCTCAAAGCGGTGTTCGAAGGCATCTTCTATTGTTTATGGTGGTCGGTTTGGATGTTCCGTAACAAGATTCTTTTCGAGAAGGATACTCCTTCACAGGCGAGGATTTTTGATAACATTGTTTCTAATTCTTATTATTGGTGTAAGTTTAGATGTAAAGCCTCGTTCAAATGGATCGATTGGCTAAAAAACCCGTATCTTGTAATTGTCTAATTCTAGCTCCTTGCTAGTCGTTTAATAAAGCTGCTGTTAAAAAAAACAACAACAAACACTTAATTAAAAGTCAACATATGTCACGAAAATCACCAAGATCTAAAATAGTGAAAGAGGATTCAAATAAAACATGAACGAGGCATCGTGTGCTTCCCACATAAATGTACATCTATACTACATATAAAAAAATTAGACTCTCTTTCTTTATTTAATACACAAAAATTTTAAGTAATCCAAATTATAAAGCATAGTAAAAACCTCTAATGCACAAATAAACACA
Source organism: Tanacetum coccineum (assembly GCA_026074375.1). Taxonomy (NCBI): domain Eukaryota; kingdom Viridiplantae; phylum Streptophyta; class Magnoliopsida; order Asterales; family Asteraceae; genus Tanacetum; species Tanacetum coccineum. Next base: position 17,297 of record BQNB010090298.1, on the reverse strand, counting down.
TTTATTAAGTGATTAACACATTAAATGTTATTCTTAAAACACATATTCAATATAAGAAATGCAACTAATAACACACATTCTACAAACCAACATTCAAACGACTAATAAATTGATACAAATCAAATATTGTAAAACTTAAAAAAAAACAAAGAAACAAACTTCATACGATAATACAAAATCTTTAGACCCTCACGTAATACCGGTTCTCACCAATAGAGGTAAAGTTTACTATTCGAGCAATTTAGGTGACAACAACGGCATGTACCCATGTGATGAAAGTAACCGAATAACATGTGTAGTAGTAGAAAGGTAACTAGATAACATTTGTTATTTGAAAAATATAATTTCAGGGTACCCGCCGTCGTGGGTTCAAATCTCATTAGAGACTTATGAGATAGAATTTAGGAGATATGTAGTGTACGTTGTAAAAATTTGCCGTTCAAGAAAAAAGAAAAAGAAAAAACGTATCTGTTTGAAACTCATTAGAGACTTATGATAAATGTTTGAAACTCTTTGATATTGAGAGAAAAAGAATTTTTGATAAATAACTTTTATCTTATGAATCATGTTGAGAGAAAACCGGATCATGTTGAGAGAAAACCGGATCGAATCGAAAATATGAATTTGGTTTGATATTCGGGTCTATCCAAATCACATAATTTATATATTTTATTATTTTGTTATACAGATTTTTAGCGAAAACAAAATAGTTTTAAGCTTACAAATTGTTATATCTCCATCATAAAAAAGTTTTTATGGTGTTTATTTACGTATATATACACTAGTTTTAATGTCCGTGCACGTACGGAGCTTAGACATTATGTTTTTTTTAAACTACATATATATATTTTTTCAAGTGAACCTTCGATGTGCTTCGGTTGTACAACATGATTTCAGACCGACGATGAAAAATCTACCAAAAACTCTTCGGGTAGATTTGAGATGTGATTAGATAATGTTAAATCTTTGTTTGGAAGTAAGAAATTGTTTACGTTTGTTGTATTTTAAAATATAAAGTCTAGAGGTTTAAAGTTTAAGGGATTATTTGTTTATTTTTTAAAGTTATAATAAAACTTGTAAATTTATAAATTTACACTTTTAACTCCATATAATTTATTTAAAATTAAACTACTAAAGTTTTATTAATTATCTCCCCTTTTTTCAAGTTTTTGTTTTCACAAATTTGACACATATATTTTTATGTGTTTTTTTTCTCGATCAAATTTCTCCACAAATTTTTTTCAATTTTGACCAAATTGATTCAATTTTGACTTTTTATTGACCAATCAGATCGCACGATTTTGCCTACGTGGCAAAATCAAGCATTCTGATTGGTCCAATTTATTTTCACATAAGATTTAATCTGATAGAAAACTCCGAAATGATGTAATTCTTTTATTATATAAAAGATATGTGACTTGCTAACCTTTTTCACACACACATTTCTATTTTTTGCCCGCTAAATTTATATAAGTTTGCATGCATAACATATATTTTATATAGTAAAAAAAATGTCAAGTGACGATTTCGTATTTAAAAAAAATTAAATCATTGTTTATTAAGTAAAAAAAATTATTAGATTTTTTTGTATTTTAAAAAATAATTAAAGCCCATTATTTCTTACAAGCCGTTTGGCATATGGGTATCCCATGGTTTAGAATGATTGATATACCAATTCAAGTGTTTGGTACTCTTATTTTTTTCATGACACATGGGGTCTACCCCAAAAACTAATTCCCACCGACACATGTTGGTTTGAGGGAATCAACTTAAGAAATCAATATGAACCGCATGCTTTTTTGTCTTTTTCTTTCTTTTATATATTTTGCAATTAAAAAAACGAATTTAATTCTAATATATATACATATATAAATACCTATTTTTTAAAATATCAAATAATATTCTCTTTCCTCATTTCTTTCATACCAAATCCGAATCCGATTCTAACCCCACCAACAAACCAAACGCACCCTTAATTTGCCTAATAATTTTTTTAAAAAGGTTTTTGTAATCACATCTATAAAAAGGTTTAATATACACATGGGTCTCGATGCAATTTGTTCATAACTGAAGCCAAAAATGTAATTTAAAAAAGAAAAGCGGAGTCTTATTCGAGCCATACTTTTTCATTAACAAATAGAAAGCCACAGATCTTAGAACAAATGATCAAAGCCTTGTCAAAACCAATGTTTTAAAACCCGGGTTGACCCGGCCGGTTCAACCGTGAACCAGCTCGGAGACCGGGCCGGATGTGACCGGGTTTTTACTTGTTTGAGAACCGGATTGAACCGTCGGTTTTTTGTTGACCCGGGTCAACCCGGTTTGATAAACCCGACCAAGTCATGACTTTTTATAAAAAAATATAACAATTTTTTTTCTCATCGATTTTTCTAATTTTAATTGACAAGTTTAATTAGTGAGGATTATTGTTGGTTAAAATCTTGTAAATGAGTAAATTAGAATTAAGGATATGTTTGGCAATGTAAATGAGTAAACTATCTTAGATAAATCAACTAAGTTTGAATATAGATTGTTATATTTAACTTAGATTAATAAGTTGATTCTTGTTGCAAATATTTGCTATATTATAATAGATATAGAACTTAAAAACAAAGTTTATCGATAGAGTTTTAATATTATTTTCATCGGTTTAATCAAATGTAAAAAATAAATCGGATAAACTATGAGATAATGAGACATTACATATTAAATATAGAAAAGAAGTATACATATGTATAGAACTGGTTCGGCCTGGTGGTTGAACCGGTTGAACCGGTGACCCGATGAACCGGTGATTAAACCGAGTCGATTAAAAAATCAGGTTTTAAAACATTGGTCAAAACCATGGTTCTAAAAGGCGCGTCATGGCGCCGCAAAGGCCCTTGCAAAGGCGCAAGGCGTGACCTCCACGCCACGCAATAGACCAAGGCTTGGGCTTAAGGCTTGACGTGAAATAAAGAGTGAAAAAGCGTGATAAGACGCGATAAAATGTGATGCGTGGAGGCTTTTTTGAATTCAATTTTGATAAAAATCGTATTTTTATATAGACATGAAAAAGATTGCATGCAAAGATTGTTTCTTGACTTTATTCCTTATGTATGAAACTTTTTGTAAACTCAATATATTTGTAATATGATAAAAATATAAAAATTTATAAATATTTTCATATTTTGTGCCGCTTTAAGTCATGCCTTAAAAACGTCATGACTCGCAATAACGTGAGGCTTGACCATGCCGTCACGTCACGCCTCACGCTATTTATAACCTTAGTCAAAACCATCATATAACATATATTTATCATTTATATTTAAATCATCAATCATCATATTCGACTTCGACATTGCCAATTTATTTAAACCATTTAAATCACCATATATATTTAAATAATCAATCATATTAAACCATTTATATCTAATTTCAAAACCTCAATAAATCTCAATCCTCGGATTCGGTTTTCTCAGGTTAGCTGTTTTGGTCATGAAACTTAAAACACGATCTTTTTGTATGCACTCTATGTGTTTGTAAAAGTGCCTAAGTGAAGCTGGTGTGTCAAAATTTTGGTGTTTATGGATTTAGTAGTTTATATACATTTAGTAGCTATACTAGATTTATTTTATTTTATTTGTGGAGTTGCATAAGAGGAAGAGACGAGTCAAAGACAAAAAGATGCGCAAATACAATGTCAAACGGGATGATGTTTTCGTGTTCAGTTCGGGTAAATGTTAAATTTTTATATCAAGCTTATAAGCTACAATCGATTTTGAGTATGATGGTTAGACAAAAATCGATTTTTAGTTGCTCTTCATTTTTTATTGTGTCATATACGGTTAGAAGTTGAAAGAAGATGGCAATGGAGAATGAGAGTTAGGAGCTTGAGAGAAAAAATTTTGTTTGTTAAATTGAGGTTTCTTCATTGTTTATACGTATTGTAATTCGTTACTAATCATTCTTTAACACATTAAAAGTTGTGAATTTTAGAACTGAGTTTATAAGCAATATGTGTTGAAATCTCTGTGAACCACTTTTGAACATATATTCTAAGGCATGGTCAAATTTATGGATTAAAGTTTGTTATTGATTTTGATATTTTTTCCATATCTTCATAATAAAAAGCGAATATTTCATTCATTGAAATTAATTGCAGATCCCTTGATGGAAAGGACTGATTAAGTTTTCCTAAATGAGATGGTCCTGGCCTTGCCTATACAGTACGTGCTTGTGATATCCATCAAGACACACAAAAAATTACAGAACATAGGTGAAAGGCCAGAAACATTCTCATTCTTGTTGCTAACTTTGCTGAGGACCTGCTTGCTTGAACAATCATGGCTGGAGGTATATTACAAACATAAAGTTTTACATTCGGAATCAAAGCTTACTTTAGTCACATTGTTTAGCATTCTTGTATAAAAAGGAATTTAGCTTTTGACATAATCAAATATGTTCGAAGGCTATTTTCTTATGCATTTTTTTATCCATAAATATATCATTATTAGATCAGAGACATTATGTCACAAATGATGATTTATAAATTACTGGTCATGGAGTAAAAACTATATTGGGATCTAATAATTATTCAAAAAACTAATATATAAGAAAGAAACTAAAAAATATTTAATCCGTTGTGCATTCAACTATTACATGTTGTATTTATTCTATGGTTGTTATTTATAGGTTATTGTTTTTGTTTTTTCCAACATATGCTTTGGGACAAAATAAATTGGTATTGGAGAAATTCATATATCTTCTCTTCATCAGTAATATCACCACTTGGAGTTATTTTGGCTTTATGTAGGGGTTCTTTTTTTTTTTGGGGGGAACTTTCAGAAAAAGTTTTTTACTATATAAATTGGGTAAATATTTTCATAAATTGGCTTTAAAACGTACTCTAATTTTAAAAAAGGGTCCTCATTTCTACATACTTTTAACTTTTTTTTTATTGGTTATTATTCATTACTAAATACTAAACTTTGTATTTCTTATCGTAATACATAACTTTAATAGTTTCTTAAGGGTATTTTAGTCATTTCTCACATCTTCATCTTTTATCTCCAACACCATGATTTCTGGCGAAAAAAAACCCATTCTTTGAACCCGAAAATTATGTTACGGATGTTGGGTTGCTTTAACAAACTTCGTATTTTTGCTGTCGACCCTTACGGTTTAATCTGGCGAATGGATTATTAAGTTTATTTAACATATCATTGACATTATTATTATAACTGATAAGCGATTAGTGTTGATGTGTACTTGGTTATTGATATGTGTTGAACAGAGAATATGTTAATTATGTCAAACCATATGGCATAACGTGTTTATTTGTATTCGTACGATGAGTTTCAATGCTTTGTTGGGTTGTGAAGCATCACGAGTTTACATTTCTGCTTATTGTGTTTTTTCTTTAGTTGATCTTCTGATTTTGAATTTTGATACATGAATGGAGCATTTATCCCAATTACAGTAGTAACAGTAATTTAGTCGATCTTTCTTTATGAGTTATTTTTGTTGTGCCTTTTGGGTTCAGGTACACTGTTACATAATTTTCGGGTTCAGATAAGGTGTTTTTTCATCGGAAATTATGGTGTTGAGAGGTAGAAGATGAAGATGTGAGAAATGACTAAAATACCCTTAAGAAACTATCAAAGTTATGTATTACGATAAGAAATACAAAGTTTAGTATGAAGAATAACAATAAAAAAAGTAAAGTATGTAAAATGAGTCTTTTATGAAAGTACATTAAGCATTTATGAATTTTACCCTATATATTTTAGATTAGCCACAACATCTAAAATATACTTATTGACATGTGATCTTAAATAAACCTTGTTGATATATGCATAACAATGCTACACTTTTCTGAACTGATATATTAGTGTAATTACTTGGCCCCATAGGGAGGTGATTATATTACATATATTTTAATTAAACTCTCAATTGAACATAAAGATATTTTTTTTCCTATACCCACAGGCATGGAAAATTATTTGTGGTTTAATTTTGATTGTTTTATGAAGTGATGCTTATTCTATGCATATGCAACCTCTACCCACAGGAAGGTTTAGAATATGCCGTCAAACTTATGTTTTAAGTGCTTTGTAGTTTAATTTTTTCTACTTGACATTTGCAATTTTTCCCACTAGTGCTTTCTTTGATTCTAAAAACCTATTGTTTAAATATTAGTACATTTGTAGTGACACACTAAATTTTCTTTTGCATACGTAATGACACACTGGTTTTTTTGACACATTTGTACTGACACACTAACATTTTAGTACATTTGTAGTGACACACTAAATTTTTAAGAGCATTTGTAATGACACATTCTAAACGACACACCGATTTTTACGATACATTTTTAGTGACAAACAAATTATTTTGACACATATAATGATGGTGTTTTATTAAAATTAATGATGGTGTTATATTATAATTAATGATAGTGTTTAATGAATGTATTAAAATTAATAACATAGACTTTTTATCCTTTCTATCTGTAGGATATTGGATATCATAACATAAGAGAAAGAATAAGGGTTGGCCGATTTATAGAGAAAGAAAGGAGAGGATTTCTAGTGAGAGAAAAACCTTATGTGTGTTATTGAAAAAATAAACAACCAACCTCCTTTCATGGCCGTAAGGAGGCTTAAATACATGGAGTTTACATGCCCTAATGGGCTATGGTGTGGGCTTACACGTGCGTAAAAGACCCGACCCAATACCATAAGTCATACGCTTACATTATAACCACGAGCTATGCTAATCTAGACAATACACAGGGTGACCGAGTCTTTTTCATGATCCTAACAATATCCCCCTAAGGGAGGTCACCCCTGAAATTACAATTTGAATCCTAGCATTCTAAGTCTTGAACTTTGACTTCATCTCGTAATCTTTGATTCTTCATTCATTGACCTCTTTGTACATTATGTAGTGATCTTTTAACATTGTTCCATCAACTTGTCTCTTTGAATGAGAAGAATGAGCCTTTATTGAGATCATCAGCCACAGTAAATATCTTTATCATCCTTGTTGTGAATTATTGCCTCCATGTGATGTTGTGCCTTCGGACCGGCATGCTCACACCTTTCTGGATCATGATAGCAAGCATCAGAGTTGCGGAAGCTATGTTGTAGGTCTTTCAGTTATCATGATGTCTTTGATTAGGAATATGAAGTGTGAGCATGGGGTTATGAATTGACATGTCTCTTGTCAGCAGCTGCTATCGTCGGGATTCCTGCAAGAATATGTTAGTAATAAACAAACAAAAGTATCTTTGTTCACTTTCGTTGAATAAGGTTGCAAGAACCACGGTTCCCCATTAATCAGTATAAGTACTGCCTGTGATCAGGTAGAAATCCGAAGAATCTCCTTGACAGGGTTTCGCAGCTGTGCTAGCCGTTCTCAAACCGAAGTGTCTCAAAGTAGACAAAGCACGGAATGAGTGAACCAGTGAATTAAAACCCACTAATTTGAAGAGAAAAATGGATTTGAAAATCAATCGTTGTGTCACTCATGAAATGGTTTTTGTGACACTTCGAGAGTTTTTAATCATAAAACATAGTTTTCCATCCAATGTCAATTCACTTCTTGGAACAAGTTTGATTCACTCGGAATCGCCCCATCATTGCTTTCCAGTTGTCACAAGTTTGATCCTTAAGAGGATCTCACAAGTTACCTACCAAGAGCTTGTTTAATGTTGGCTCTAGAAGGATTTCTATCTTCCTCGTGAGTACTTTCGTATCACTCGGATGTTCTGGCAATACCACGAGGATAATGCGTAAGACTCTTAAGATATTACTTGTTTTCATAGTGTGTGACACTGGGGGAATAATACGATAATAATATATGAGTTAGTTGTCCTATGAAACAGCAAGATACATCACACGTTAGTATTGATCTCATGGCTCTAGAGTCAATAGTGCGTTTTGATTTTAGTAGTCGTAGGCTGGGAGCACACTGCCACCTTTTTAATACCAACTAACTCAGAGAGTGAGAAAAGTTCCAGAATAGTAGTGGAGGAAACGATCCGTGATGCGTAGCGAGTGCGCGACAGCGATCTTTTATGAAGCGTGACCTTTGAGTGAGTGTGCGAGAGATGATGTGCTCAGTATCATAAATTATACAGGGTCATGCGAGCGCGAGAGTGTCTTCATGTCGAAATCAACTACGTGATTCTGACACATGTGTATATTGACCGGGGGGAGTGGTCTGGGGCCTAGAGTGTGGTAGGGGAGGGAGGGCTGCCTTTGGGGGGGGGGTTTTCACGGGGGGGGGGGGGCCTTTATCTTTACATTTCTTTCTCTATTCTTCAACCTCTCATGGCTTACCATGACTTTAATTTACTATGAACATGTGTCACGATTGGATTCAGTACTAGCTCATTCCCGACGGGGGGGGTGCACTCTTCCTTTTTCAACTTTACTCCTTTTATTGCAATACCTAAGGACTTCATACACTATATAGGATGTCCCTGTGAGAGAATTCCCTCCCGGATCTGGCGGGATCATGGGAACATGTACCTACCATACCATCCTTATACCTCCAATAAAGTAAGTGCAGGGTCGGTCTTTTGGTATTGTTCTCTTCGCCTTAAAATCAATTGAAAATCAACCAAGGTACTTGTGATATAGATATCAAAGCCATTGTACCTCTATTGTTTTAATTATTTAGAAATGCTCCCCCTCAACACGTGCGTCAATTTTCGAAATTGTTTGGCACTTGTGAGGGAGGTAGTACCTGCTCCGAGTCTTAATAGATCACATTTTATATTCAGATTTTAATATTAAATCACATTCTCTCCTTGCTCGCGAGAAATTTCAAGCCTTCGAGACTATCTATATCTCATTGATTTAAATTTTTAGAAAATTTTAGGACAGAAAAGATTTTCGAGTAGGAGCACCCATCTTCTATTAATTATCGATAATATACGTATAGAGAAAAATGTGCTGATTAATCACAAGCCGAATGGGGAACATATTAATGCTCCCCCTTAATTTATAAGGGATTATGTTAGTGTCAGGTATGATAAGTTTGAAAGATTTTAAATTTAATGAAAAATTCATACACTAACACATAACATACCATAGCTACACTACTATATAATGTACAAATTGTATAATATATTATAGATGATATTGACCTTATGAATGAAATGAAGAGCTCATTCTGTTCTCTGAAGAAGTCTGTAGTCAATATCGCGAACACGTCCACCAACAAAGCATTCCAAGTTCTGGTAGATCCTTCTCATCTTTAGTCGCCTTTTAATAGCAGACATAAACTCTTTGCTCCTTGTCACGTCCTTCTGAGTCAAAAATCGCGTATTCATACCCGGATTGAGCCGCTTAATCTTAAATTCCTTAACTCTGTAATCTAGTGCTTTCAGAATGCGTGTTAACGTACCATAACTGAAATTGTATATTTTGTTGAATCTCATGATCTTTCGTTCATTGTTGTTGACCGGGAACACTACAACTCAAGGAGACTCAATGATGGTATAATCATGCTTGAACTCGTAGCCTTTAGCATCCCATCCTGGTTTAGTGAGGTTCAGCTGTGTCTGGTAGCTTTCAATGCCGAGTTAAAAGTCTTCAACCCGTTGTCGAATCAACAAGTTTCGGGTCCATAGTCTGACAGCTGTAGATAACATACGTTTGTCGGAACCAGAAAGATGATCAAGATGACCTAGCAGAAGGAGCAGATTCAGGTCTTCAAAGTCATTGGGGTACAGGTTCTTAAAATCCTTTTTAGCAATCTTGTGTTCTTGGAAATCAGCTCGTCGAAGAACAATTTTGCTCAAGTAATCATACCTGTATCTTGAATAGGCTTTGATTCTAACGACACTAAGAATCCGCATGTGAGTTCTGACTGCTCTTCGATGTGAAGGAGAGGCATGTCTCTCAATATAGAACTTTTGCGATTGAACCACTAGTGAGATATACCATAAGCGGCACTTATGTCATAGGTGCATACTTCATCAATCCACATTTTCTCAGGCACTAGTAGTTCTAGTCCAAAGTCAGGATAACAAGCAGCCTTCATCTTAGAAATTGACAGTGCAGGCCTGCTTCCCTTGTTGCCATATCTCAAATACTCCAGGTCCTTATTGAAAAAGAATTTTGTTTGAATAGTGAGATGACCTGGAGGACCACCGAGAGGCAGTGGTTGGCTGACATCGATTCTGACTTGATCATCTTCCGGATTCACCCAGTTTATCTGATCAGTAAGCATCTTGTGACACTCCTCCATCTGGAACTGTAGGTAAATGACATCTGGGTAGAAAGCTTTAACAACCATATATGCATACCCTTCAAAATCTGCTTGTATAAGCACAGTCTTGTTCACTTTACTGTAGTACCAGTTCATGAAAGTCGTCATGTCTCTAATCTTGGCAAGCAATGAGTTCTTAGCAGGGGGTTCATAAGTCGAAACTAATGCAGAAGCCCAGTTGTTCTCTACATTTGATATATTGAAAGAAGGGATGGTCCAAGCAAGTTCAGGAGTTGCTGGTCTTTCTTCTTCTAGGAGTGGTTTCCACCAGCCTTTTCTCATGTCAGCATTTGGTAGGTGATCATTCCCGGTGTCTTCATCATCAAATAATTGTACCTGTTCTTCGGGAATGGAATCTTCATTCATCAGATAATCTATAGGAGATGATTCATGAGCAGCAGAAACACCAGTTGACTAATATCTAGTGTCAGATGTAGTCCACACCATAGATTGCGATGTTGAGGCCGTAGTCTTGGACAAACTAGGAGCCTTACTGCCTTGTTGCTGAGCAGATCTTGATGTACCAGTAGGGGTGTAAACGAGACGAGACAACTCGCGAGTTACTCGAAGATTGTATCGTAACTACTCAAAATGACGATTCTAAACGAGTAAGCTCGGTGCTGAGCTACTTGAGTATATTTTCGAGCCGAGTTCGAGCTTCATAATACTCGGCTCGTTAAGCTCGCGAGCCTTATCGAGCTTCATAAATCGAGTCGAGTCGAGCTTCATATGGCGAGTATTTATCGAGTTCGAGCATGAAATGTGGAAATAATCGAGCTCGAGTCGAGTTTCGAGCTCGAGTTTTATATAACGAGTCGAGCTCGAGCTCGAAATATAAAGCTCGGCCGAGCTCGAGCCGAGTTTCGAGCTCGAGTTTTAGTATTCGAGTCGAGCTCGAGCTTGGCAGTACTCAGCTCATTTACACCCCTATGTACCAGTAGATGAAGGAGGAGGAGGTGGAGGCAAATAAGAAGGTCCTAATGCTCCTGAAGTACCTAGAGCATCAGAGGCACCTGCTGGAGGAGGTGGAGGTGGTGGCTGTGAAGGTGGAGACCCAGAAAGAGTTCTTGGAGAGGCATGCTTCTTTCTTTTCTTCATGCGAGCTTCTTCCAAATTTGATAGGAGTTTGATTTAGTAATCACGTTCCAAAGACTTCTCCAGCGCTTCAAATAGATTCTTGTGATCTTCATAAGCCAAGTAGGATTTATCTTTAAACATCCGTTGTTGGAGTACTTCCTTTATATCAACGGCAGGCAGATCACTGAAACAAGCTCGAAGAAGGGCTTGCATTGCCCAGTCTATTGCATCAGTGACTATCACATCAACTGCCTTGCTCACCTTCTGGGGAATGTTGAGATTCTCTAAGTTGTATAGCCGAGTCCTATGTTTGTCCAACCTTTTCTCCAGAGCTAAGTTGCTTTGTATCAGATCCACTATATGTTGTTCAATCTCTTCTATGCTTTGTAATAAGATCGGATCTAAGGAGCTTTGTTGTGGTTGAGGTGGTGGTGGTGGAAGATAAGTTGTTGTTGTGATTGTTGTGGTTGTTACTGTTGATGTTGGAAGCGGTGCATGAACTGTTATGGAGATTGGATGTGAAACAGTGAGATCAATAATCGAAGTGGCTATTGGTGGAACTTAAGAGGTATCCTAATGAATGGGAACTATGACCATTGACTGATCCTCTGATTCAGTATTGGTTTTCTCAGGTTCTTCTTCCTATGGCTTCTCCACGAGGAACTGATTAGTGAAGTTGAATTCTTTGTCAAGATTTTATAGAGAAGACAGGGTTCTAGTAGAGCTTGTAGGGTCTTCAAGAATCACTTGATCTTTAGTTGGGAGTTTGAGGTTCTCCTAAACATTTGGGTAAGCAGTTGTGGTAAACTCTTTATACATTTGCTCAGGGTTTTGTTGAGTTGAAACATCAGTAGCCTCTAAGTCCATGTGTTCAAGGTTTGGTCCAGCATGAACCACATGACTTGATTAAGGTTGAGACTCTGCAGCATCACCAAGGTTTGATCCAGCCCGACCTTCATTTTATTCACCAGGGTTTGGTTCAACCTGGCCTTCATTTTGATCTCCAGCATTGATCCTAAGCACTTCCTCATCTAATTCCATTTCACTGTCAGTTAGAGCTAGTTTCACATCCAAGGAAGGAGATTCAGCATTTCTAGAGGGTTTAGTGGGCATAGGAGTGCGCCTCTGAAAGACATATTGATCTGCTGGGATCTTCCTTTTAGGATCCTAAAGGGTGAGTAGATCATGAGCAGCTTGTTCTTCAATGACTTTCTCTTTTCCCTTTCCTTGTACCTTTGGAAGCGGTTGAAGTCTCCCAGAGTCAGGTTCCCTAATTACCACTGGACGAGCTGGTCTCTATTTTTCTTGTTCCTTTATGCTTAGTTCCAGGTCTCGTTGAAGGTTTGCTTCTTCATCATCATAGGCAGGTTCCTTTTCTGGAACACCTTCATCAACAAACTCATCAACCAACTGTAGATGGCTCTTTGGTCTACGCTTCTTTGTCACCTTGCCCGCTTTAGAACGTTTAGCGGGAGATGGTGCATCAGATGTCTCTTTAACCAGTTTATGCTTTTTACCTTGGTCTTTCTTAGAGGATTCAGCTGGTGCCGGTGTTGATTTGGGTGGTTGAGAGGAAGTGTGCTTGGGTGCCTTGTTATCTGCAGGTTTTGTGACATTAGCTGCCTTATGTGTTAAGGGCTTGGTCTGCTTAGCTGCCTTGGGTTTAATAACCTTGGTAGCTTTAGGAGATTCAGTTACTCCTCCTTCTTCTGCCTTACCACGTTCTTCATCCAAATATTGTTGATACTTAGCGACATGCTCCAGGTATTCGTCGTAGTACGGTGCTCTTTTAATTTCATCAGTGAGAAGAGCATCAAGTATCAGCATGCCAAATATTTCCCTACCATATAACACCCCATTTTGTCAAATATAGCAACAAAAGCTAATCCGGGGTATTATTTCAAGGTACAATAGTCATAATCATAGAAAACGAATTGTAAAGAGACATTTTTGGAAAATTATGTTATCATACATTTATTCATCAGAGTTTTTACAAAAAGTAAGGCCCCAAAATCTAGTAACAAAAGTTTGAATGATAACAGTTTAGCCAACTTCAAGTCTGTGCCACTCCGTGCCATATGTTGCTCAATTACCTGAGATAAACATGCTAAAAAGTCAACACAAAGGTTGAGTGAAATTCATAGGTTTGAGTAAAGTAGTTTGAATGCAAATAGTGGGTTACGTTGTTATACACCCATAGTTTGTAATAATTGCATGCATGTACAATTATCATAGAAATCATTATTATTGCTCTAAGCTCATGACACCGAAGCCTTGGGATAATCAATAATCACAAGTAATTGCCCCAACGGATGCCTTTGCCAAAACACCCGCATAGTTATTTCTAATGATGTGCTATTGATTAACGAAAGTATAGGTACACCAACAGGGAGTCCAGTCCCAAATAGATCTATTCACAATATTCGCGCTAACACCGTAGAGTAATTAACGGTTCATGATATGTGGACTTAAAGGGCAAGTAGATAACTTAGGCAATAATAATCAGGATAGCATACAATTGGAAAAACACTTGCATTTATGGTTTATAGCATGTATCCCCCTCGCGGGTTTATAAAACATTTAAGAGATTAAAATGCGAGGCTATGAACTCACTAAGTCTTTGAAAAGTAATCACATTGTTACAAAATAAACGAGTATGTAAAAGAGTTTGTAAACAAGCATGTATCCCCCTCGCGGGTTTATAAAACATTCAAAAGATTGAAAATGCGAGGCTATGAACTCACTAAGTCTTTGAAAAGTAATCACATTGTTATAAAATAAACGAGTATGTAAAAGAGTTTGTAAACAAGCATGTATCCCCCTCGCAGCCAGGACACTTTTAAACGTAAATCCTCAAAACTCGTACAATGTAATACCCAAATGAAACCCCTCTAATATGACGCGCCCTAGGTAATTGTGATACATTATAGTTTTAAGTTTTATTCAAAATCTAAATAATTTATATATATATATTTTTAAATTAATATAAAAATATAATATTTTATAAGTTTGTAAAATTGGCAAAATATACCCTTGGATTATAAACTTTTACAAGTTTAGTCCTTTATATAAAAATAGATATAATATATATATATATATATATATATATATATATATATATATATATAATATATATTAAACCTTTAACTTTGAAACTTGGCAAAATAGGTCCTTATAGTTATAACTTTAAATAGTACATTTATCCACCCCCTTATTATAAATTTCCAGAAAGTTACATATATACCCTTGCATGAAACTTCTGCAAACAAGTTCCAAAAAGCCATGCAACTTATTTTAAGGCGTTCCAAATGATCATTTGCAGTTATAGATTATTAGAATAAGCTAAAATAAGATGTTTTAACGTAACAAAAGTTTAGAAAAAGGATTCGTTAGCTAGAAAATCAAAACGGGTCATTTTTAGGGTTTTTATCAAAAACACATGGGTTTGAGGATTCAAAGCTTCAAACAAGAGTTCATACATGATCTTAAGAGTATTATGACATAATGTTCAGAACTCATAAGCTTATGGAACAAGATCTTAGGCAATTACTTGAGCCTAAATTGAGGGTCGAATGGGGAGTGTTTCAGGTTCGCGCGTACGCCTAGTAACGACTTCAAGGCTTTGTTTTTCTTGATTCTTGGCTTCTATTCTGAGCTTAGGGACTTCTCTTGATCTTCTATTGCTGCTATGGAAGGCTAGAATTCCATTTGAGGGTATGAGATGAGATGTGTGGGATGAAATGAAAAGGGTGTATGTTTCGGCTATTTATAGGGCTTGGAAAGCCTTTGTGCCCAAGTTTCCTAGTTTGATTAGTGTCAAGGCTAGAGAGGATGACTAAGGGATGCTAGATGGTGAGTATGGAAGGCTAGAAACTAGACATGAAAGGTGTATGGTGGTGGAAGGGTCACGGCTAAACCACAAGGATGACAAGGAGGTTTTTGTTCACAAGTAGCTTACAAGGTGGTGATGGAGGTGCTTGTAAGCTACTTGGGTGGCTGCTTGGTGAGTCATAGAGGTGCTTGAGGTGCTTGGTTGCTAGCTTGGGTGTAAAAATGGGTCAAAATGGAAAGAAAATGTATCGTGATTGGTTTTCTTTCCGGGTTAAGGGTTTTAGGGTATTTAGAAATGTGGATTAGGGTTAGGATTAAGGGTAGATTAAGGTTTAGGATTAGTGTTAGGACTGAGATTAGGGCTTAGGATTAAGGTTTAGGGCTTAGTTTTAGGTTTAGGGTTTAGTTTTTAGTTGAAAGTGAAATTAGGGTTTAGGGTTTTGTTTTATGATTTAGGGTTTTAAAACATGGATTAGGGTTAAGATTATGGATAAGCTTATAGGAGTCATGAATTAAGTACTTGTACCTTGTGTTAAAGTGGTGTAAAGTTTAAACATGGTTTAGGAGCTTAAATGACCTAATTAGGTTTTTAGGCATAATTAGCTTGTACATTGTGCTTTAGAAAGTTGTAACTTGATTCAGAAGGGTAAAGATATTCAAATGTGGTGCATTGATACTTGTACACATGCTTTAAAGGCTTGTACTTTCATTTTATATGTATACATTACATATAATTAGGGTTTTGATACAAACGTTTAACGTTTAAAGCCTGTTTTGATATAATGTTGTTAAATGGATAACGTTTTTGGTAAAAATGATATTAGGGCATAGACTTGACATATTAGGATGTTTACATGATATAGACATAGAAATAGATGGCATAGGTAGGTTGCGTGAGCTCGTTTAGTTTGCTATGTAAACAATGTTACATAATAGAATGTAATAAAGCAAAAAATTTCCCCGTACAAAGGTGATCATAATAAAATAGGTAGATATTACATTGATGAAAAAAATGTTTTGAACTTTATGGGTGTGTTCTCTGGAAACCCTCACGAGACTATAACTCGTCCACTCGGGACACCGAGGGGTTTAAAGGCTTTTTGCATACGCTAAATGCAACCGTGGTGCCTACGAAAGTGTGCTTTCGTATTTTACGGTTTTTGTAGTTTTGTTTATTTTGCAGATTTAATAAATAGGTAGAGCCTGGATTGATGGTTGGCATTTTACACGTGAGGAATGATATATTTGGATCGATATATTATATGTGGTTGAATTCACATGCTTAGCCTTCTATTTTGCACTGTATCTTCCAGAATTAAACTGAGCACTTAAGAGCCCCAGGAAGTCTCGTTTCTCTTATATTTATTTTCCCCACTTATCCTACTTTTGAGTTACTTTCTAAATTACGCATATTGCTAAATTTAAGTGTGGGGGAAAATGAATTAAAAAAATAAGACTCATTATTAAACGTATAAACTTTTGTTCGCCCTCGGTAATCTAAAAATCTAATTTATTTTAAATCTTTTGCCACTTAGGTTAATATATTAGAATAAAACTTAATAAATAAATAAAGTTTTGAAACCAGAGATGTGTCCCGATTGATAGAGCATTTTCGACTCGGGATCGATGACATTACTTTCATATTTATATCAATCACCAAACAAATGTAAGGTTTAGATCTTAAGGAATTCGGGTATCAGTCCTTGAAACCTATGATAATTTTTGCCCTTTAGCTTTCTTGAGTTAAGGTTTGAATGCAACTGCAAGTGTCTCATTCGTCGTTACGACTGTTTATTTATAGTTTGTCTCCTTTTTTGGAGCATTGGTATCGGTTTAAAAATTGTATGAGTGTGTCGGTGATTTATTGATTCTAGAACTTGTGCTTGAAATCATTACGAGACCGCAATGAGATCACGTTCGTGTGATAAATGTATTTTTAAGTGATAAAGAGGCAACTTAGGATTTAAACCTAATGGCCATTCCATTTCATATTATTTATTCTTTTAGCGAATTACAATAATTAGCTAACCATCCAAATAAAACCCTTATGTTAGCACTCATCTTTAGTGCTAGATACCTCTAATTTACCCTCTGAGTCATTCTATTCATTTTTTCTCATCCAC
>BQNB010090297.1:0-27180 GCA_026074375.1 Tanacetum coccineum | reverse complement strand
GCTAATAGATAAACGTTAGTTGATAAGATTTAGGATATTGGATTCCCATATAGAAGTATGCAAAGGATTGAAGCTCGAGTGAACGAAGGACAAAACCATGAGCACGAGAGGCTTCATAATCAGGGCAATCCTGAACATAAAATACAAGCCACCAAAACACGAAAAATGGAAGAGGCGAGCCTCCTCACGTCACACTTATTAGAAATAAAACTAAAATGGATAAGCATGGGTTGCCACCCACGAAGCGCTTATTTTTGTTAACCGAGTCTTGAGCTTGACTCGATCCCCCATACTTGAGCTGGTCAAGGAGGATAGAAATGGAGAAACAGAACATCCAAGATAGGAATGTCCTCTTCATAGATCATCATCGGGCTTTCAAAATCATTAATAAGTTGAAAAACTTTAAAGCCCCGATGAGATAGAAAATGAGGAGATTTCTCCTCTTTTGAAGCAAGAATACCGGGATTGAAAACTTTGTCCTTATTTTCGGATGAAAATGGAAGCAAAGTGTCAATCACTGGACAAACAGAAAGGGTGGGTTGGGTGGGTAAAATTCTAGGCTTAAGAACATAACGTTCATAAATATCATCAACCACTTTTAAAGTTAAAATTCCTGTATCGGGCTTAGCATTAAAGTAAATTCCATCATCATCCGGTGGTTTCGCAGGAGGACGAGGAGATGATGGATCATAATAACGATCAAAGTGAAATGACTCATTTTCAGGCAGTGAAATGGAATCATTGTTAAGCAATTCTTCAAGAATATCCCCTTCTGAGTCATAGTCGTCAATCTCAATACCCGGTGTATGAGTTCATCCGGAGCAGAAAAATATCAATCTTCCTCCATAAGTGTGTCACCACCCTCTAAGGGGATAAGAGATGGAGGAGAAAGACTTGATTACAGCATGAAGAATTTTTTGAATTAAGTCTTCCGGAGGTCGAGGAGATGCATTATATACAACAATTTCTCAAACAAGACTTAATTTCTTCCTCTGGATCAAGTCGGCTCTTATCAATTTCTGGAGAAATCAAACTCGGATATGTGCGAGTTCACGGAGCATCCTCGAGTAGAGAATCATACTTAGGAGAAGAAACTATCGAAGTATATCGATTAAGCAAAAGATTCTATAGATCAGATATGCATTAAAGTGATGCGGATCTATCTTAGTAGAAATGATTTCTTCATCAAAAAGAGGGTTCGAATAAATTTTGAAATTTTCTTCCAGAACGTCCTCATCAGAAAGTGACTCGTCATCACTAGAGGTAAAATCGTCGTTAAAATCAAAGAGAGGATTAGAAAAAGTCGTAAAATCATCACAAACGGGCGTTTCCAAGCCTTGCATCATAGCCCTTGATTCTTTGTGTTGTAACTCTGTCCAATCAGAGAATAGAGGATTGCCAAGGTGGCTTGTCTTCTTCTGGGAGGTGGGATGTTACTAGGTATTTATCGGGTTGCAAGAAAAAGTGAAGAGGGAGGGTGAATAGTAATTTTACCCTGCGTATTTGTCGAGGTGTGTGAAAATGAGAGGGAAAGGGTGAAAAACAACGATGAACAATGATTAATTTTGACTGTTTATAACTTGGGTTGACCGGGTTATAAGATTGGGCTTTGACATGGGTTTGGGCTTTGGTTAAATGGACAGGAAATGGTTTAGATTTATAAGTTTATTTAAGGCTTAGGTTTTATAAGTATTATTCTTAACGGGCTGACCCGGCCCAATAAAATGGGTACGGGTTGGTCCATTAAGGATAAATACGCATTCGGCTTTGGTTTTCCGCGCTCTTTCCATTCCCGTGCTCGGTTTTGTCTGCTTTGCCTTTGTTTTTGTCCTTTTTACTGAATATCCGTACCTGCAAGACACAAATCACAAAATACACATATACAATGCATTTTTTATGTATTTTTGGTCATTATTGGTCTTTTTAGCTCGTTTTAATAGGTAAAAGGTATGTGTATTTAAGCACATACCAAAATCCCCCATACTAAGATATTGTCGTGTCCTCACGCAATGCTATAAGTAAACACTTTAGAAAACTAAGAGTCTTAATCCCCTCGACTAATTACCTCGAAAAGTAGCTAAGTGATCATCGAAGGGAATTAAAGAATCAATAGCTTTGAAAAGCCCCGTTTTGACCATTTTTATAAATCTACACTAATTGCCACACATATTTTTCCTTTTCCTTTTTCTAACTAGAATGTCTAGACTTTTGTTATTTTCATAACCTTTAGGGTCATAGAACAAGAAGCACTTCAATCCTAAAATGCCCAAAAGGATAAAAAATTTTTTT
Source organism: Tanacetum coccineum (assembly GCA_026074375.1). NCBI lineage: Eukaryota > Viridiplantae > Streptophyta > Magnoliopsida > Asterales > Asteraceae > Tanacetum > Tanacetum coccineum. The sequence goes on along the minus strand of BQNB010090297.1, from coordinate 24,891 downwards.
ATGAAAAAGTTAAATGAGGCTTAAATAAGCAACTTTTGTGAAAACACTTTTTATAAAAACTAAAAATAAGCTAGAAATAAGTTGAAAAGAAACTCAGATTGGCTTAAAAGCTTAACAACTTTTTAAGCCAAAACCAAGTTAAGCCACAAGCTTAATTACGCTAGCCAAAAGCTCAATAAGCTATCAAAAGCCTAAAACTAAGTCTAATAAGCACCTAAGGACAGAATTTAAGCAAAATCATAAAGCATAATAAGCTAGAAAGCAACTAAGCAGAAAACATGTTTTTGGTTTTTATGGTTTTTTTTAAGTGACAAAAGGGGTTTTGCAGCCCTACTTTTAAGCTACTAAATAAGCTCTAAACCTCAAAATATACCCAAACAGATCAAGCTCATACTACCATGAGCTTATGCAACAAAAATCAGATCCTAAAACAGATTTTAACTATCTTAAAACTAAGATTGAAAACTGCCTAATAAAACTTAAACTAAGAACTCAATAAGGCAGTTTGTGACAGATTGTTATAAAACCTTTAAGACACAATTGCAGACTAAACCAAACCAATTTCTATGCATATTAACATCAAAACAAAGCATTCAAAGGCACTAAAAAGCAATTTAAGCAAATCCAAGCATATAAGCTGATATAAAAGACCAATAAGCACAGATTCAAACCATGACTTCTAAAAACTTTGAAAGAGAGTTTTAAACCTTAAAATCTTTTGAAAGCTATTATTAAGACTTAGTTTAAGCTAAACAAAATTTGGCTTAAAAGCCAAAAGGCTGACTAGCAGCACTAACATCAGTTAATGCTGCTATTTTAGAAAACTAAAATGCATTTTAAGTTTATAACAACCTGATTTAAGCAAAGATTTATGAAAGTAGATGATAAACTAAACTTATTAATGACTTATAGACAATAACAATTCAAAAATAAGCACAAGAATAAGCAAATTCAAATAAGCAGTTTAAAAGCATTAAAAGGGCATATTTATATAAGAAGCAAACTCAATGACTAATAAGCTTACATAAACATAAAAAGCATTTATAAAGGTAAACTAAGCAACATTAAGCAAAAAGAAGAAAGTAATAAGCAGTAAATAAGCAGAATATGAATATAAGCTAAAAAGTAAAATTGAGAACTTACTTGGTCCCTTCCTCAAAATAGGGACTCAACATGCTCATAAGAGCTTATCATCAAGCTCTAGTAGAAGCTAGTACAAACCTATAAGCCCTTCCATGTTAGGCTTATCATCTAAAAGCTTAAAACAGATTTTTGAGTATATGAAACAGAAAACTCAGTTAAGCTATTGAGAAGCTTAACTGAGTATCAATGACTTATAAGAGCTTAAAGAGCTTATAAAAATGACTTGGAAACAGATTTAAGATAAAGTACATAAGAGTAAAAACAGGTTTGCATAAAACATTAAAAATTGTAATTTCATTAAACCTTAAAAGATTACAATGCTTGAAATTTAAAAGACAATAAGTAAAGGCAAATAAGCTAAAAATAATTTAAAAACAAGACTACACTACTCCTCGCTACCCTTTTAAACAATCAAAATCTAGTCCTGTTTATAGAATAATGAAAGGCACAGGGTTGTCCTTCTTGTGCTTGTTGTGTGAGGAGAAAGAGGTGTGCTTCTTGATCTTCAATCCGAGCCCTTCATTCCACATTTGTGCTTCTTTGTATTGATCACAGCCCTTGATCATCTTGTCCAATCAATCTTTATAGGATTGCCAAGGTGTCTTTTCATCTTCTGAGAGTGGGGTTTAGTGGGTTTTGTCGGGTTGCAGGGTAAAATGAAGAAGATGGTAAATAGTGCACATGGGCTTTGGCGGGTAGTGTTTTGTTTATAATTGTTTGTTTGAGTTAACGGGTGTTAGGATAAAGTTAGGTGTAGGGACTAACAGTGTAAATGGTTTGGGACTAATGGTGTAAACCCATGAGGACTAAAGGTGAAAACCCCTAGGGACTAACGGTGAAAGGGGATAAGGACTAGAGGTGTAATGGATCTAATAGGATAATGGTTAAGTGTATTTGGGCTTTTGGATTGGGCAGGTTGTAATGGTTTTGGATTTGGACTTTATAAAGGCTTTTGATTTAATAGAAAAGCTTAATGGGCTAACTCGGCCTATTAACTTTGGTGCGGGTTGGCCTATTTAAGATGCACATGTCTTCGGCTTTGACTTTTCACGCTCATTCCATTCCCGTGCTCGGTTTTCTTGGTTTTGGCTTCGTTTTTGTCATTTAGTGAATATCCGTTACCTACACAACAAAAATAGCAAAACACACATATATTTGGCATTTTATGTCCGTTTTTGGTCATTTAGGCTCGTTTTTATAGGTAAAAGATATGTGTAATTAAGCACATACCATTGTCACTTGTTATTTGTGACGTTATCAGCCCGTGAATCTTCTTCGGGCTTCTTCTAAGTCGGTTACTTTGACGTTGTTGGGATAAATTCTGATGTCGTCCTTTGAAGGATTTGACATCGTCACGAGAAAATGTGACGATGTCTCCACGACCTGTAAATGAATTCTTGAGTGTCTTCGAGTAGAGTTGCAATCTTGTCCTGTTTCTTCCCAAATTTAGTCCAAAGTGTGTATATGTCCTCCAAATGCTTCCCAAATGTTAAAATCACAAAAAGAAATGATTAAGCATATAAATGACGATATTTGTATCAATTCGAGGGGTTAAGTGACCCTAAGAAAGTGTATAAAATTACACCTCATCAATTACCAGTTGCCACCTAAGTGGATTTAGAAATTTGTCACATGAGTGTACTTTTAAGTTTGCTTGTACAAGGACTTATAAGATTGCCACTGTTGTGGACTTTAATGTTTGCCACTTATGTGGACTTTGATTACACACATACTACTTAAACATTAAACTATTTTAAGCCTAATAAATGTTTATAGAATAGCCCATTCACTTTCATTAGCTTGACTTGATTGTGTTGGTGTAGCATCACCTATTTCTCTTCCATCACTAGCATGTGCACTTCTAGTTTTAGTCACTTGCATTTGAACATATCGTGAAGTTTGACTACAAATTATCCTGGATGGACTCATTCTCTCAGCTTGTACTCTTCTCTTTGTCTAAGGGATGAGAGTAACATTGAGTTTCCACTTGCAACACATGAGCTAGGACCAGCATCTCCTTGACTAACACCTTCAATAGGTTACCCACCAAAACTTGACCCAACTTGCACCTAACCAGAATTTGACTAACCTTAAATTGACCAACACCTGCACTAGGTTGCCCACCAACTGATCACCTTGAACTACATCGACATCTGCACCAGGTTGACTAAAATTGGCATTTAATAGACCAAATTGACCATATTCATTAGCTATTTAACCAATACTAACACCTGAACCATCTTGACCAACACTACTTTCTGCTTGACTAGATGCACTACCACTAGTTGCTACATTATTGACAGCTACATTACAAAAGAGCTTGTAAACTTTTCATGATATTTAAATCGCCCACACATAAATAAATGAACCTCAAATAATATATGCATTTTGGTAGAGCTTGACCTTATCCTTTGAATGTAGACTTATTGTGTCTCATTTTTCCACAGGATTAAAAAGTAATGGTTCTCCCTCTATTGCTTATTACCATTTTTGACAATGGGTTCATACTCAAGTCTATCCCTCTTTCTTTTCTTCCTTGGTATACCTATCTGGGTACGATGATTTGGCAGAAAAAGTGTTGTTGGACATGTGGACTTCTCCAAGAAGTTGCTTCCCTCAATTGGTTCCGCTTTGTGTGAGTATAGTTCCTTCTATGTACTCATCCAATAATAAGGATCTACTGAAGATTCTGGTGGTCTTATCTCATGTCCATTTAGAACCATATTCTAACATGTTGCAATGCTTACATGTAATCCTTATCAGTTCTCATTTCCTACATGAATTTATCCTAATCCTTACATCTATAACACAATGATCACCCATGCCCTTGAAATTTGATACCTAATTCATTCATTCCATTTCACTTTCAATAAATGAGATTCTTTCTTGATGGCTTCCATGATTCTAGTTGTAGTAGGGTTCAAAGGACTATCAAATTTGTCAATAACTTTTGTTCATTAAGTAATTTCTTCATGCAATATTCCCTAATGCACTATATAAGGGTAATAATTAGTTTGTCCTTACCTCCAATAATTTTACCATTAAACACCTCACAAGTGTTGTTAAACAACAAATCTGAATACGCTCTACCTAAAACCATATATATGCAAGCATTAAATGCTATACATGTCTAACTATTATTACTATTAGATTCAAGATCTAACATGGAATTAATTGTAATTAATTTTTAGATCACATTAATACCAAGGTAATACCTGAAAACAGAGATCGTGCCTAATGTTCTGGTGGTATCTTATTCAACCATTCATGTGCTTTAGGATCCAGCTACTTAAACTGTAACATACAACTCTTAAATTCAATTACAGTTGTAGTAGATGCACATCTCCCCAAACTATCCTTGTATACTTGTCGACTCTAAGCTTGCTTCATATTTTTATGTATGTGTCTCAAGCAAAATCTGTGTTTTGCACTTGGGAACACAACTTTAATGGCTGGAGTGATACCTAGCATAAACTAATCCATTAATCAAATTAGAATTCATATGGTGTTGTCTTTAAGAAAGTTACTGTTAGAATTCAAAAAGTGAAGCATATTACTAACATTTTTTCTATCAGTGATGAATGTAAAATTGGAATTAGGTCATAGATCTATGTCATCACCCAATTACTATAAGAACCAAGACCATGAACTCTTATTTTTGGCAACAAAGGCATAAGCCAATAGCTAATTTCCATTGTTTGCATCAAGTTTAACAACTGACAATACTTGGCTTGGAAATGGCCCCTTCATGAAAGCACCATCAAACCTTCCTCTTCTGCAAATCGTAAAACCTTTTTTAATGGTCCCAAACAGATATATAATCTCTTAAACACCCTAGTAGGTAAATAAGGATTAGTATTCCTTTCAACTACAATCTTAACAGTGGTATTATGGTTTAAAGACTGCAATTCAACAACATAGTATCTAATCATAATGTATTGTAATGTGTGATCACCTTTAACTTCTCTTTCAGCTTTAGCTTTAGCTCTAAATGCTTTAAGCATAAACTTGAAGCTCTAACTCATGTTGGAGCTGGTATTGAACTGCGTTAAATGTGATCTCTAGAGTAAGCCTGAATTGGTCAAATATTGGCTTTGCCAAGAAATTATAAGTATAGAGTGTGATTTGCCTTGATCGAAGGCATCTATGTGTATCTATGAGGGTCCTCACCTCTCATTTTTATAATATTGCTCCTACTCCCCTCTTGTCATTCCTTATGAGCTTCAGAATTCTTCTAGTCTTAATGACATGCAAGTACACTCTGTCATTTACTTCTCTTACATAATTAAAGATCTTTCCATAGTAAACTGAGTACTTAGTTCCATCCGTCTCATTTGACACCTTTTTCCCTATCTCTTCTTAGTGCCTTTAATTTCTTCCTACTCTAAAAACCTACTTCATCCTTGGGAACCTGTTTCACTATCAAAACCACCTACATGCACCACATCAACATCCTCGCCTTAAGAAACCTCCGTTAGTACTTGACTAGTTATGTCGATGTTTTCAAACTCAACATTCTTGGTCATATCAAACAAATGAACTTGAACATCATGCTCTATTATTTCATTTTCTTTATCAACCAAAACATTGACATTATCATTTGTTGCAACATTTTCAATAGACTCACCACCATATTGTGTATCATAAGCACTCTCAATCCCATCATCCTTAAAAGTTATTGTACTTCTTGACAATACATTGTTCAATTGTTCCTCACTACTACCTTGTTCAACTAGGTCCTTAACATAACCTTCAACTAGTTCCTCACTTCTAGCTTTTACAACTTGTTTCTCACTTCTAGCTTCTAAAACTTGTTCCTCACTTATACCTTCTACATCTGCTAGTTCTACATCTGTTGGTTCTACATCTACATGTGTCTTCATTCATTGACCACATGCTCATTGGGAACCTCATATACAACAACTTCTTCTTGTATTTCAACTTGGGGAACATTTAGGTCAACATATAAGTCTATGTTTAACTCTAAGTCATTAACTCTAAAATTTTCATCATGATGTAAACCTGAGCTGTCTAAATTTATAACTTCAACAATCCCAAACTCTGCTTCTTAATCCAATTCCATATCATCAAAGTCTATACACCTAATCACATCATATATGACATTAATAACTATAGGTTCCGCTGATGTAAAAGTCAGGTTTATAGAACTAAATTGTGAATATTTATGTAGAAGATCATGGACTTGTGTGTCAACATGTTCCAAACTACTCAACTACGTATACTGTATCAACATTAGGGGTGATAAACAGACCGTGAAGTGTAGACTTAGGTGTAACAGAGACACTAACCTTAGAATCCAAACTTGGTGTACTAGAATTGTTGGTCCCTATTTTCGTGTAATATCTTATAATATTACCATGAGACCTATTTGACACTAATAACATAATTTGTACTTTTTAACGTTTAACTCTTTACTGATATATCTATACCAAAGAATTATACCCGGTTGTTGGCGAAACAACAACCAGGATTAAATGACAAATAAACTCTCCTAATATGAACCATAAGCATCTTGGATTTGGGTGTTCTAGGAGAGGATAAAACCTATCAAATAATACATTTTATATTATTTTGTTTGTTTAGGAATCCAAAACTATCTACATTTACAACCTGGTACATATAAGAAGAAAAAGGCGAAGCTTCTCTTGGAAGCTTCAGTGAAGTCAATCAACCACTTTGTACTTTATGTCCTCATTTTCTTCATCTTTTGCTTTTGGGAATATTAAAGCTTTTGCTTTAATAGAGTACAAGTAACCACACTTGTACTTTATGTCTTCCTTTGCTTTAGGAAGTTCCCGTTAATATCTTCAGGTTGTATTCTTTTAGAGATAGTCTCCAGGGAGTTAGTAAGCTATTGTCGACACTTACTAACTCAATCATCTTGATCTTGGTTCTTTCTTCACTCGCTGAGATCTACCTCAGGTTGTGCCGAGTCTTTTCTTCAGACTTTGAAGAACTTCTTGAGGATGACTCGCTGAACATATTTTCGTTTAGCGACTTGTTTTTCTACTTAGGATATTTTTTATACAAATCTTGTATAAGGGACAATTAAGCACTAAATTGACCCAACAATCTCCCCCTATATGGATAGAAAAATAGCATAAGTTTTATCAGTAGTAAGTGAGCATAATGGCTTCTTTTTAGTCTGAATTACAACAAAATAAAAGGCATAAAGCTTGATTCTTTGTTGTAGAAGTTGCTGAAGTTCTTTAGTTTGTCTTGGAGATTCAGTTCAATATCTGACTGGGTTCGGTGACCAGTTTTGTGATTGGTTCAGTGTTTAAGGTTTAGTTTAAACTAAAGATTTGAAACTGAAGGGGTTTAGTTCAGGTCTTGTGACCAGGTTCAGCTTTGGGTTTTAACCTGTGGTTCAGGTTTAGTGACCGGTTCAGGTTTTTAGGTTTAGCTTTGGATTGAGGTCCAAAACTAAAAGGGGGTTTAGTTTTCGTTGAAGGTTCAGTTTGGTACCGGCTGAAGGGGGTGCAACTTTATGAAAAAGGTTCAGCATAGGGAGTTCAGTTTGGGCCATGATCAAAACTGAAGACTGGGTTCAGCTTTGTGGTTTATTTCTAGCGCTGAGGGTTTAGTGTTGGTGAGCAGGTTTAAAACAGTGGTTCAGTTTAGCTTTTGAGGTTTTAGCGTTGGTAAGGGTTCTAAACGCGACAGTCGTGTATCAGTTTAGCTTTTAGGTTCTTAGCGTTGAAAAACTAACGACGCCATTACACTTGGGTCCAGACCCCTGACAAGACTCAACGAGCAGGCTTTCAACCTTATTATCTCGGCTGGACAAATCTTTGTTAACTCTTTTTCTCTCTCTCTTACAAGTGAACACATTCTCTTATCTGTGTAACTCTAATCATACTCATATATTTTACATCAAACACAAGAACAACCCTTCCATCTCTCTTCGGTTTCATTTGGCAACATCACTCTCTGAATACCCTATTTTCATTGAGATTATACTATGCCCAAAACTATCTTCTTCTCAAACTCTAATCTTACCCACAACTCTTCTCTCTTTCTTTAAAACATATCTTTTAACTCGTTCTTAGACTCAAAAACAGAACAACCCTTCCATCTCATCGGTTTCATTGGCAAAACTGAACAACCTATTTTCATTGAGATTATAGTATTCCCAAAACTATAACTCTCAAACAAATACCCACAACCATATTCTTTAAAACTAATTTTTGTAGTTCTTAAGACAACTAAGAGGCTATTCTTTGTCACGCATATCTGCCATGACCCTTTCTTTAATCGCTTCAGATTTATCCAAGGCTTTATTTTGCTTCACAATAGCAAAAAGCTCAGATCCCACAGTATTTTATTCACTGCGGTGTGAAGATCTTGACTTGGAATATGCTTCGTTTCCTTTTTTGATGGAAAGGTTTTGTGGATTTTGTTATAGGTTTTGACGTGACGAGTTTGTTATGGTTTGTTGTTGTTGTCGGTGATGTAATGTTGTTATTTGTTGTGATTTTGTCTAGATCTCGTGTTTGAGATCTTGGTTTGTTTGTTTAATTTATGTGTGTTGAGGATATGGTTATGATGATTTTATTTTTGTTATGGTTATTTTTGTGGAGGGTGTGACATGATGTAGGATCTGGGTTTTTTTTGAGTTTTGTGTGAATGTTTAATATTTGTTTTGTGACGTGAGGGATTTATGGTGTGTGTCAGTGGGAGATTTATGATGTGAAGGTTTTTTGTTATTGTTTTGTTGTATGAAGTTTGTGTGTGTGTTTATGGTGGGAATGGGTTATGATTTTGTGTTTGATCTGGGTTTTGTGAAGTTGGATCTGTTGTTATTTGAGGATTTTTGTTTTTGGATCTGGATTTTGATTTTTTTGGAATAACCTTATCTTTTGTAAAGATAACATTTTTGTATGGTTGAGGTGATAAAGGTGAAGGTTTTGTCTTTAGTTTTTGGTGTTTTTCTTCAGTTCTCGAACAGAAGGGTGTTTTTGGGTTGTTTTTGGCTTTTTATCAATAATAATGTATTTCTCCCCCTTAAAAATTGCAACATCAGTAGCAATTTTTGAAGATACACTATTATGGCATAGCTCAGATTCTATTAGTAATCTTTTCAAAATGATCTGGATCATAAGAATAATCCATAGGCTTTTGATACCACTTGTTGGTCCCTATTTTCGTGTAATATCTGATAATATTACCACGAGACCCATTTGACACTAAAACACATAGAAATAACTTTTTAACGTATAGGTTCTTATTATAATCAAATAAAGAATCTATGACACACCTTGCTTGCGGAATAGCAAGGTGGTTGAATGACAGTTAGTTGTGATCTCCTTCTAACTTAAACTCTAACCAAAGTTATGAGTATAAGAAAACAAACTATTCGACTAGAACTAAAGCTTCAGCTTCAGCAGTTCTGTTCATTTTGTTTGAGAGATAAATGATCTTTAATGGGTTTTCACATTAATTGGAAGAGATGTCATTTACTCTTTACATCGTATTCCTTTTATAGGCAAATGAAATTAGGGTTTACAAGTTTAATCTAGTACACATTTCATCCATTAAATGGGTGGTTGAGCTGCCTTTTAATGCATGCATACTTTAAGCTACTAGGTACAGTCCTTTAGAGAAAGTCGTCGTACTTCTATACCAACTTTAGAAGTATTCATTCCCAAAGAGATTGCTTTATTCCTTTTGATATAAAACAATTTTTTACCGCCTTATAAACCTTCTAGAAGAGAAAGATTTCAATTCAACTTCTAATAAGGAGATCGACATCGTTCAGCTTGGAGTTGTCAACTAAGCTAAACTGAAGCTCTTGCTAAGGTCTTCTTCAGTTTTTGAACCGCTGCATAAACTGAAGTGAAGATGATCTTGATCTTCTAAGTACCCGAAGAACTGAAGCTGAAGTGTCTTTAGTGAATACAAGATGAATTGTCTTTAGCTTGTTTATACTTAGGTGATTTTATGTTTAAATTTAATGAGAGACTGAAGGGCTCAGGAACTGACCCCAACAATCTCCTCCTATTTGAATATACAAATAGCCTAAGTTAAAATCAGTAGTAAGTGAGCAAACAACTTCTTATATGCCATTTCAACAACAATTTTTCATCACATGTATTTTCCATAGCTACACTATTACTAGGTTCGCTAGCCATATCTTCCTCAAACTCTTTTATTGTTTCCCTAATTTGTGTTGGTAACTTTAGGTAAAAATTTAGTGTTATATGCCCGTGCTCTATATAGACCTCAATCAACTTGAAACTTTAAAGAATGGTATAAATACAACGCACATCCTCACTACAACCTAAAGAAAACAACCCAACATCTAAACTAGTCATGGATCTTAAATAGTAATAAAACAGAGGCTCATTCTCACATGTGGAACCTAACTGTATCACCATCTAATCTAAATCACGCACATAAAATACATCTATGTCCACCATATTAAAAATGTCCTCTGTACCTCTAATAAATTTTTTTCTAAAAACCTTCTTAAACTTCTACCATAATGTATCCGTATGGTAAACATATATGTTGCATTTACTAAAAATAAATTTGCTTAGTAAGTCGAAATTAAAACATGTAAATAACAATGGATGTACAAAGATTAAAACTTCAGGCAACATGGTCTCAAGTTATTACCATAAGCATTCTCTAATTCATCAATCAACTCGTGTGTCGCTTTAATTCACTTCTTTTTTCTAATCTTCCATGTCGTTAACACCATTTTGTTACCCAATATTTTGAAATTTTTACATGGGATTTGGAACAGAAAAAATAAGTTGATTTTAGTCAGAGGAAAAGGACGAGAAATGAGAGAATTGGGGTGGAGTTGGGTGTGAATGATGTAGTGAAATGATGGAGGATCTGACATATAGCAAGAGAAGAGAGAAGAAAATACAAATCTTGTAATTACTATAATACCTATTGTGTGTAAGTTATGTGGGAGAGATAACGATAAAAAGAAACGACTGTTAGGTTTTTGAATTAAAAGGGAGTGAAAACCCCACCTTAAGGACTATTCTGGCAGAACCTTAGATCAGAGAACTAAACATAGAATCGTGACTCACCTTGAGGACAAACGCTATGGTTTACCCAAATAAAAATGACAAAAAGGTGATGAATAACAAAAAAATGTTGAATTACCAATGAATATTTGTTTTATTTTTTTCTATACTAAAACATAACATGTGTAAACTATAGAAATGCAGAATATCAATTTATCAATTTCATTAACATAATGTCAACTTATAATAGAGTCTCAGAATTTAGCAACAAATTTGATTTTTAAGCCTTTGATATTTCAAATTATGAAAATGTAAATGATATTTAGATCTAAAACATGAGCTTATAAAACATGAAGCTTCTACTCACATTATATCTATAAATATATAATATATATATATATATATATTATTTATATTATATATATATATATATATAGATAAATAGAGAGAGACGAGAGTCGCTCGCTCGCGCGGCTCTATAATGAGAAGCCCCTTTAAAATAAAAAGGCTAGGAAGCCATCACATCGCGCCACGTGTCCCCTCCTTACCCCTTTTTTATTTTAACTAGCAGGGTCATTATAGTCATTTTACAACTAGGTTATATATAGTTTTTTCCTCCACGCCTCTTTATTTCTTCCATTCTTTACCATCTCACCTTCTTCTTTGTGTTATCTTCGATCGTCTCCACCATCATCCTCTCCGATTAACCGTTGTCACCGTCGTCTCCACCATCATCCTCTCTGATTAACCGTTGGCACCATCGTCTTCATCGTGATCTACACCTTCTTATCCATTATTCTCCACCGTGATTTTTAGATGTCGATCGAGTGTTCATCGATCGAGTGTTCATTGTCTCCTCATCAACTAATAGTGAGTATCCATTATCAACAGTTATTAAGATTTTAATCTTATTTTTTATTTTTTTGTTGATTTACTTTATGTTAACTCAAAATTTTAATTGTAGTTAGTTAATATGTTTCTGTTAAATGTTAGTGTATATAGTTGATTTAAAACATTCACTTAGTATGTGTTTGAGAAAGGTCTAGATGAAAAACATGTATATGTACATGCACACCAGGTGTTTGATAAAATGTTTACATGACATTCTATAACTATGATGCACTAGTTTCGTACTGTGATGCACTGATATAGATATATGATGAACTTGTTGCTATGCACTTGTTGCTATGCACTGATATAGATATGTGATGTGCTTGATATAACATATCGATGCGGTTGATTTAAAACATTGATGCAGTAGTTGTATAAGGTTTCATTAATTTACGCATAGTTTAGTTTTGTATGTCTCATAGTTTTTTCTTAAGGTTTGTTCGGATGTACTTAATATGAGATAGTGATGCAATTGATTTAAAACACTGATGCAGTTGTTATATAAGGTTTCATTAGGTTACGCATAGTATGTGTACAAGGTTTTGTTAGGTTACACGTAATAGGTGTATAAGGTTTCATTAGGTTTCCTATTGTGAACTTGATATTCAAATATGTAGTCTGGATTGGCGAGCTACACCTTTTCACATTTGATATGATGTGTAATTTTATCGTTAGGATAATTACATCCTGTTACCTATCACAAGAAACATAAGCATGAATACCTTTTTTGTTTACTTTATTCAGCTTTAGATCACTTGTTTTAATAGTTATTCACTCACTCCAAGTTCTAGCTATTATATAGCTATGCAAATTACATTGTTGCAGTAAATTTATTGGTATTCTTAGGAGTTATAAACACAATAAATAACAAATTAGCTTAGTAATGTGTTGTAGTTAGAAAGTAATAGCAATAGGTGTTCTAATTCTGACACATTCACCATGAATGGGTGAACTTAGGTTATGTTTGATCTAAAACGGGTGACCAAATGGTTAGTTGCCTAAATTATATATATGTATATATTTTTTTACATGCAACCTTTTAAATCATATGTGCTCAAAAGTTTAGTTTGTTACTGTAACACTATTATATTTAATAAAACATGGACAAAGATATGGTTGCAAGTCAAATTAACCTGGACCGTCTTTTTTACCCATGAATGGTCGTTTTAACCCGAACTCGTTTGGACATGCTAGCTAATTCACTTGATCTGAACATCATGCCACCTTACTTTATATTCATACATGCATAACAAGTGCAAAAATAGCTATAAATCACTAAATTCTTAACCCAAACTCTTTCGAGATTTAATGAAACTTATACTTTTATTCAGCTCAAAGAAGGTTTCATTCAATTGGAGCAAAAAGAATAGGATGACATGGTCATGATAAGCGAGCATACTTGCACTCAAAGCACATGTACAACTTGGACCGAATGAAAAACCAGAAGCTGACCATGTGTCTTGGAGTTTTCACAGCATTCAACATTGGTGTTGGTGTCCCTATTTTTGTTGTTATCTGCCAGTAAAAGAAGACTACAACTGATTAAACATCTTACAAATGAAGGGTTCTACTATCTCTTATTTTTATGAATGCCTTGTAGTACATCATACACTCTGAATTTGTTTCATTCATATGGATATATGATGATTTTGTGATTTTGTGCATTAGCCGATAAATCGTCATACATTTGCTTGTTTTGAAATGGAATTGTTATTTTTTTATCGATGATTATCTTAGTCTTTTTGATATATACTCAGTATCTTTCCGTTCATGTATAACATTTACATTGTGATGCAGTAAATCCAATTGGATGCCAGTAAATTATTACAGTGATGGCAGCGCGCGCGTCTATCGAGCTGCGTCAATTGATTGCTCTGGTTTAAATTATTATTGCGATTCAGCAGTATTTTCATTGTTGTTGCTTTATTTGTATATCATTCTCATGCAAGAAGTGATCAATATTGTAATGCAGTATAATTTTTATTTTTTGATATTTACCTGATATGATAATTGAGTAGAATAAAGTCTATGTTTATACTTTATGAATGTAGTAAATTAACACATTGCCTGCTATGCAATAGTTAAATTAACATAGCTGATGCAGTCAAAACTATATTGGTAGAGTTCAGTGTATGATAAGACTTTCATACAACAATATGATAACATTAGAATGCAGTAGATCATTCATTTTGATGCAGTAGATAGCATTGTGATGCAGTGGATTTATACATTGTGATGCAGTAGTATTTTTTAGTAATTATGGATGATACTCTGGCAAATGTGCTCGTCTCTCGCACTCTCATAAAACTAATACAACTAAACTTCATATGGATTTATACATTACGGTGCTGTAGATTTATACATTTGTGATGCAGTAGATTATTCATTCTGATGCAGTAGATAACATTGTGATGCAGTGGATTTAGACATTGTGATGCAGTAGTATTTTTTGGGTATGGTTGATACTGGCATAATTTATAAATCAAACAAGACAAGTACAAACCTTAAACTATATGGACAACCCCATATAAGTTAATGTACCATGACATAACTAAAACATGCTTCAGGTACATTACAAGAAATAAAAACGCTCTACAATAAGTCGTCATACATTTGCTTGTTTTGAAATGGAATTGTTATTTTTTTATCGATGATTATCTTAGTGTTTTTGATATATACTCAGTATCTTTCCGTTCATGTATAACATTTATATTGTGATGCAGTAAAATATTCATTGTGATGCAGTAAAATAATACAATGAATGCAGTAAAGTATTATATTAAGGCGGTAAAATTATATTGCGATTCAGCAGTATGATAACATTGTGATTCAATATAAGATAACATTCTCATGCAGTAGAACAATATTGTAATGCAGTATAATTTTATTTTGATTTACCAGTATGATAACATTGAGTAGCAAAAGTATGTATAATATTATGATGTAGTAAATTAACACATTGTGATGCAGTAAATTAACATAGTAATGCAGTCAAACTGTATTGTGATTCAGCAGTATGATAAGACTGTAATACAATAATATGATAACATTAGGATGCAGTAGAACAATATTTTAATGCAGTAATATGATAACATTATGATGCAGTAGAACTATATTGCTTTATGAGGATCTACTCATAAAGCAACATGATTTTAGTGTTTGATTATTTTTAATTTTTTAAATAAGTACTATGTTTTCTATTCATATTTAATGCATCATAGTTAGTGCATCATGGTGTTATTGCTTAGTGAATCATGATATAGTAAAAGAACAATGTGATGCAGTAGATTTATAACATTGTTATGCAGTAGATTTATACATTTGTAATGCAGTAGATTATTCATTCTGATGCAGTAGATAACTTTGTGATGCAGTGGATTTATACATTGTGATGTAGTAATATTTTTTAGGTAAAAGGAATGATACCTGGCAAATATATAAATCAACAAAACTAATACAACTAAACTTTATATGGACAACCCGATATAAGTTAATGTACCATGACATAACTAAAACATGCTTTAGGTACATTACAAGAAATAAAAACGCTCTACAATAACAAAAGTTATTACATATCAATAAACCAACAATAAAAATATTGAAATTAAAACTCGTGTCCTTAGAAATCTGTCCAGAATACATGTTTACCAAAAGCCCAAATTCATTCTTTAAGCCATTATCCAATTTCACTCCATTACTAGGCATAAGAGCCAAAGGCCCAAAAGAACAATAAGTACCTGAATTCCAACTCACCATGATATGTCCCAAATATCTATTATACTCCCTGCAATACATAAAATTGTTTCCCAAACACCACTTAAAAACCAGTAACCAACCAATATCAACAAAATACCAATTAAAAACACCACTTTCCATATGTACCAGACTATAGACTTTGACAGCAAAAATCAAGCAAAGAACACTACTAACCCCTGCCATATTGTACATCAAAATAACCTCAATTCTTATACTCATCACACAAATCATAATTATCATTACCAGCCCACATATTACTCTAAAGCTCCATATTGCAGAACTCCCCAACATTAAAATTCAACTTATTTCTAATAGAGTAGCTATACCAAACACAACAATTTCCATCCTTTTCGCTCCCGTAAGACATTTCATACCCAAAAGAAATAACATAACCATTATACCAGCTATCCTCTACATTTCCTAAACATCCCTTACACTCAATATAACCAAATCCCAAGCACCCCTTATACTCCATATATCAGCCACATTGATTCCAAAACCAAAAGTACTTCTTAAAACTATTCCCATTAAAAACGTAGCACCAAAGACCAATACCAGAAACCATGAAATAAAGATCACCATAATAACTCCCAAAAAATAGCAGCATGCATAAATAAAAATATCTTCAAAATTTCCATCCTTATCTCTCCATTTAAGTATACTCCTCATCAGCAAATCTTTTACCCGTATTCTTTGTTTTTCCTTCATCATATACTTCTTCAGCATATACTTTTTTTCGGTCTGCTATTTTGTTCATCGTTTTCAAATCCTCTTCAACTGAAACTCTTTTACATGCATTCTTCTTTGCTCCTATAGATTTTTTTCTTTTTGTTGTATTTTTACTAATAAACTCTTGTTCTTGTTCTACTTGCTCTTGATCCTTACTACATGTAACATTATCAAACATTATCCATTACAAAACATTGACTGCATCATTTCATTATACCACCTACATCAATCACTCAAACACACCTAACCTAGACTCATAGGCCACAAACAAATGCCTACTGCATTAATTCATTAAAACAACTGCATTAATAGCACACAAGCACATGGACAAACGCATTTCGTCAACTAAGATGCTAAGCGCGTAAACTAATCTAAACTCACACGCCACATACAAGTCTTTACTGCATCATTTCATTATACCAACTACATTAATACCACACAAACACACACATATACAATTTTCGACAACTAAAGTGCTTTGCGAATAACCTAACCTAGACTCATACTCCGCACACAAGTTCCTACTGCATCACTTCAAAAAACCAACTGCATCAATAAGACACAAACACACAGACAAGTAAGATGTTCTTCGCGTAACCTGCCCTAGACTCATACGGCATAGACTATTCCCTACTGCATTACTTCATTACACCAGCTGCATTAATAGCATACAAACACACACATACACTATTTGACAACTAAGACACTATGCGCGTAAGTTAATCTAAACTCATACAAACAAGTCCCTACTACATGACACAGCTCTCATTAATAGCATACAAACAATACACGCAACATTCACTTTTCAACAACTAAGACACTATGCGTGTAAGTTAATCTAAACTCATACAAACAAGTCCCTACTACATGAATTCAGTATACCAACAACCTTAATACCACACAAACACACACATATAATTTTTGACAGCTAAAACTCTTTAATAGCATCAATACTTCACACGAAAGTTCATACTACATCACTTCCTAAACCCAACTGCATCAATAGCACACAAACACACACATATGTGCATAAACTAACCTAGACTCATACGCTACACACAAGTCCCTACTTCATTAATTCATTACACTAGCTGCATTAATAGCACACAAACACACACATATACACTTTTTAACAACTAATACGCTTTATGCGTAACGTGACCTAAACTTATATGCCATGCATAAGTCCCTACTACATCACTTCATTATACCAACTACATTAATAGCATACAAAAACACATGCACACACTTTCAGCAACTAAAATGCTCTGCGCATAATCTAACCTATACTCATACCTAACATACAAGTCTCTACTGCATCACTTCATTACAACAACTGCATTAATAGTATACAATCTTTACCTACTACATCATAGTTCATAATTAAGTTCATCAATCATATACATACAAACACTCTTCAACATCCATATATATGTTAGCCTATTGCATCGACATGAAAATAAAGAATTTAAATCTATAAAAAAACACGATTTTAGTAAACCAAAACTAACAAAATGATGCAATAACAAAATAAGGCTTCATAAACCAACTTACGAGGTAATATAAGATGCGGCAGATTCGTCTTCTACATAGCTGACACCGTGATTCGGTAACAATGCAATCGTGATTTAGAAGGTTTAAGATCGTGAGATTCGTCCTCACCATCGATTTGATGTAGTCGCGATTTCTTGGATTTAGTGTGTGAATTAAGTCTCTGATTTTATTGTGTGAAATTAGTATGTGAAATGGAGAAAGAAAGTATGAAATTGGGGGAAAATGAGAAGAAGAAACTAGTTTTGTAAGGTTAGGTTGAAAGGAAACAAAGACGTTTGTAACGTCTGGGCAATAAAGTGTATTTTCTATTGCTACATATTTGCCCTTTAAGTTTGCATTATTTACAATAATGACACTCCGCTTTTTTGATCTTCTAAATCTAATCTAGTGGTTGAGATAGCTTCCTAGCCTTTTTATTTTAAGGGCCTTTTCATTGTATCCCCACCATATATATATATATATATATATATCGAAAAAGCTAAGAAATATTTAAATATAAATAAGGTTTAGTTTACTTCATGAAAACAGGGTTATTTAAGATCTTTCACAAGCATATAAGACAAACATCAGTAATAAAAAGTAATGTTAAGTTTAAAAATAGCTCACATATATTTTATGAATTTCACATCTAAGTCAAGCACTTTGGAATATCTTGTTACCAGCCATATAACTTTTGAATTTGTTTCAAGAACATCAATAAAGTCTCTTAAACACATGCCACCTCATTTTTTATTTTAGAGTTAACTACATTTTTTGACCTTGTGGTTTGGTGGGTATTTCACGTTTGGTCCATTTTTTTATTATACGTTTTAATCACATTTTTTTACGTTATTACCCATTTTTTACGTTTCTATATGTTTTTATCTGTTTTACCCGTTTTATACGTCTTTATACGTTTTCATCCGTTTTGTATGTTTTTATATATTTTCACCCGTTTTTATCCATTTTTATACGTTTTCTTCCATTTTAATTTCATTTTAAAAGTTTTTGTATGTTTCTAAATGTCGTTATATGTTTTCACCCCTTTTTTTCGTTGTGTACATTTTATACATATTCACCCGTTTTTATACGTTTTCATCCATTTTTACCCGTTTTTGTAAGTTTATATACGTCTTTAAACATTTTTGTACATATATGTTCTATACGTTTTTATTTGTTTTTGTACGTTTTTTACACGTTTTCATCCGTTTGTAAGTTTTCATCCATTTTTGATCACGTATAAAAACAGATGAAAACGTATAAAATCAAATAATAAAGGATGAAAACGTATAAATACGTATAAGAATGTGTTAAAATAACATGTTTTCTTGTTATAAAGGTTCAGGGACTGATTTTGTCTATTCCTCATTCTTTGTATCTCTAACATTCTAGTTTAGTATGCGCTTGCATGGTTTATGTTTGTGCACAGACCAAAGGTGTCAATTAGAAATTCCCTTAGTTGGCTATATAAAGAAACGTTGCAGCTCGGGTTTTGACACAAGTCTATATCATCTCAAAGTCTCTCAGCTCTCTCTCTCAATCTCTATTGTTTTCTGTTGTTATTCTTGTATTGATAGATCAACCATATTGATCTATCTGTCTCTCTTATTGTATTCAAGTGTATTGATAGATCATTATTTATGATCTATCTTCTTTTATTTCTTTGTATTGTAAACAATTGATCTTATAAGTGAATCAAGGGGTGGTTGGTTAGATTTGCTCATTATTGCGTATAATTTCTACATGGTATCAGAGCTCAGGCTCTCGATCTGATGTTTTTGAGAAATTAAGGTTTGATCATTTTTAGGGGTTTTAGTGATCGATTGGAGGTAGATCTTGCTAGTATTGATCTATTAGGTGTTGATTTTGTGGATATGTGGGTTAATTGAAGAAAATTGATTTTAGGGTTTTTGAAACCCTAATCTTGATTTTGGGGCTTTTGTGTTCTGGTTTCACCTATATACTTGACTAAGTGAATCAAGTGTGTAGGTGATTGATCTTGTGATTTCGCTGCTTATTGTTCTATAAGTGTGTTCCTTCTTTTAAGACTTACAAATCCTGATTGTAGAGGGTACAAATGAGTTCGGTTAACATCTTGATCCTCCAACTTGATTGGTGTGAATACCTGCTCTGGTCAACTCTAGTTCTCTCAGTCAAGTTCTTGTAATCTTGGGTGTGAGTTGTTTTTCCTTTCTGTTGTTTAGATTGTTGGGGGATAGGTTTTAGGTTTAGTTTGGAGTTGCAACATTTGGAGGTTGTTTTATCTTGGTTTATTATCTGTTCTTGGTGATTATTTGTTTTTTGTGCTATTGCTTTGTGTTTTTGTGATTGTTTGTCTGCCCTGCTTTTGTGTTTATTTGTTTATTGTTTTATCTTGGCTTGTTTCATCATGGTTGGTCTGAGTATTAATGAGGATTTAATTAGTAGTCTTGATTTTTGTAATCCTCTACATTTATAGTATAGTGATTTTAGTTGTAATACCATTATTTCTATGAAATTAAGTGGTATTGAGAACTATAGAGTATGGACTGCTGCTATGAAATTGGCTATTAATACTAGAAATAAAACTGGTTTTATTGATGGTACTTGTGTTAAGTCTGCTTATGCTAATAGTGCTGCCCTGTCTAATCAGTAGGAGATGTGTAATTCCATTGTGCTTTCTTGGCTATTAAACTTTGTGTCTGAGGACTTGTTCCTTGGTCAAATCTTTTCAGATAACGCTGTTGAGGTTTGGGCTGATCTTAAGGAAACTTATGATAAACTTGATGGGTCTATAATTTCCAATCTTTTACAAAAAATTCATGGGTTTAAGCAAGGTGAATTAACTGTTTCTGAATATTATCATAAGCTTAACTCCTTATGGAGAGAATTTGATATTATGACCAAATTGCCTAAGTTTTCTTGTGCTGCTAGAGAAGATGTTTTGAACATAATCAACTCATGAAACTTATGCAATTTTTAATGGGGCTTAATGAAGTGTTTCAACCTATTAGAAGTAGTCTCTTATCTAGAGAGACTCTTCCTGATGTTCAAGATTTCTTTGTTATTATTTCCATAAAGGAATCTTATAGAGGCATTGCCTCTTCCTCCTCTGGTTTTGTTTCTAAACCTCGGGTTTTTGGTTTTGTGGTTAAATCTAATAATTGGACTAATAATAGGAATAAAAAGGTTGATAATAAGAATTTGGTAATTCTGTCAATACTGGTAATAGCAGAGGTCCTAATCCTAACTTGCTTTGTAGAAACTGTAGGAAGGTTAGGCATACTATTGACAGATGCTTTGGTTTAATTGGTTATCCTCCTGGCTATAATAAGAACCCTGGTCTTAAGAAAAATGGTTCTAAGACCTTTAATGCTAACTCTACTTCTACCTCTAATGAGAAAGGTGCTACATTATCTTTCACTAATGATCAGATAATGAAATTAATGAATCTCATCAATGAAGTGCCTTTTGGATGTGTATAGGCTAATATGGCAGGTAGGGCTAGTTTCTTCAACAGTAATGTGTTTTTTAACATAAACTTTAAAATATTTTTAATAGTACTTCTGTGATGTGTAAAATCACTATGGGTTGGATTATTGATTATGGAGCCAATCAATACATGACCATCTCTATTGATAATATGTTTGAAATTGATGAGGTGTCATTTTATACACTATTTCAGGGTTATTTAACCCCTTAAATCATGCAAATATGCCCAAGTTATGTGCTTAATCGTTTGTTTTCAGGTTTTTAGCACTCGGGTGACATTTGGAGGAAATACACGTGACTTGGGCTCATTTAGATAAGAAACGGACAAGACTACAGACCTACACCAAATCTCTTGAAGAATTGTGCATACAGAGCGTGGAGATGGCGCCGTAAGCATAAAGCAACGCCGTCGTGATCTATCTAGTGACGGCGACAAGAAATTGATGACGACGTCAGGACGTAACCGACTCAAATCAGACCTAGAAGATTCCATCTCGTGATGGCATCGCGACTACAACTGGACGTCGTCACGACGATTTCTATATATATACAAAACCGAATTTAGGGTTTTAGGTGTGTAACTTTATATAACTTTTGGAGAGCCGAACCCTAAGTATTTTGTCAGCTTTTAGGCCGTCTTTAGGGCTTAAAAACCCTATTGTAACTGACCTTAATCCATGTTTTAGTCAAGTAAGATTATTTATCTTTAATCATTCAATATGTCTATGTGTTGTTTGATTGATCTATGTTCTTGCTTTCTTTATAACATGTTAGGCTAAACCCTCCCTTGTATTTACTTATGATTGCATGAAAGTTGGATTGTAGATCCTTTTACTGTTGCTTCTTGTGATGAATGTGTGCGTTAGGCTTTAGAAAACTAGCCATAAGATATTAAATTGGCATAGACGTCTAGGGAAACGCAAGATGTGTAGAAAGGATACCATCTGGTAACAATCTTTATTCTACCTTACCCCCAATATGGTTGATCCCTCTTAAGATATTTCAATTGCATTTACTATACTATTATGGGCCTTGTAATAGTCTTCATACTACCTTACTTGTGCGTTGCCTTAACGGAATATTAAATAGATGGCGGGTTTGTGTAATTCGTTCATGACTTAGGAAATACATGCACAGATCATCACGAGTGTGACAAGGCAACAGGATTAGGAGAAGCAATCTAATGAGTAATGCATGATTAAGTAAATACATCATTTAACTATCGTATCATAAATTATCACCATAGTATAGATTTATATTTAGTTAATTATTAGTTAATTAGACCAACCTCTTCACATCCATTGATTAACTGCTTTCCTATATAAATATAAAAATACAAAAATAAACTCCTTTCAAATCCCGCAGAGCATCGGTCTAATCCCCGTTCAAGAGCCTTCCAACCTAATTCCCTACGAGAACGATAACCACCCTCAAGTCTTGCCTATACTCTACCAACAAGGGTTAGGTAACAACTGCCTAGGGATTAGTAAAACTTCTTTTTGAAGTCTAACGACAACCGCATCAAGTTTTTGGCGTCGCTGCCGGGGAATAGTTAGGTTTCAAACTTAGTTTAGCTTAGTTCTACTCGCTTGAATCCTTTCAAGTGAGATTTTATTTTCGTTATATTAGCTTTCTTGTAGTCTATCCTTTCTTCGTGTTATTTATTTTGTAAATCATTCTCTTCGACCATCATGAGAGGCGCGAATCCTATCCATACTCTTGGAGATTACTCCAAACCTAGCCATGAGGGCTACAGGAACACCATTGAACTCCCCGAAGGGAACAATGTGGTACCTCTTCGATCCGACACCATCCGGTTGGTGCAAAACGGATGCTCATTCCACGAACTTCGGTCCGAGGATCCAAACCTACACCTCAAGGATTTCTTAAAACTTGCGGACTCACTTGACGTTCATGGTGCAAATAGGGAAAGAATGCGCATGCGTTTATTTTAATTTTCCCTTCGTGATCAAGCTAGCAATTGGCTTGAACGTCTTCCAGCAGGATCCATCTCCACATGGGAGGATCTTACTACTCGTTTTCTTGCTCAATTATTTCCACCGGGAAGGACTGCAAAACTCCGCAATGATATTCTGATGTTCCAACAACATCAAAGAGAATTTCTCTCAGAAGCATGGAATCGTTTCAAGGACTTACTCTAAAAAGTTCCTCATCATGGCATCGACCTTTGGCTCCAAGTCTAAATATTTTCTGACCATGTCACTCCCGCCACAAGACGAACCATTGACCAATCGGCCAGTGGTAAGCTTCGTGACAGAAACGCTAAAGAATCTTGGGCACTATTAGAGGACCTCGCCCTCTATGACAACGAAAGTTGGAACGACCAAAGGGATTTCGCTAAGCCGGTTAAGGCAATCTCTTTGCCTCAAGATGTCCCGAGTACATCCGACCGCCACCTCATCGAGCTCGAACATCAAGTCTAACGCTTGATGGAAGCCTACATTGCTACGATGCAACCTACTCAAGTTAACAAGATCACTTCTTTATGTGAGATCTGTAGTGGTCCCCACGACACTCAATACTGCATGGAAAATCCCGAGCAAGCTTTTGTTGATTTTGCATCCTCGCATACCGATGAAACGGGAAGTAGGCAGTTCGCAATAAACCAAGGACCAAGAAGCTTTAACGAATCCGCCAATGCTTGGAAGAGAAAGCCAAACTTTAATTGGGCCTATGCCCAAACATACACGAGCCCATGGAACGGCTCGTTCTCCACCCACTCGTCTAATTACCAAACGAAGCTTGAGAAGGCACTAACTGATTTTGACCCTCATCAAGAGAAAAGACTATCTAGCTTGAGAACTCAACTTGGACAACAGCAAGACGACATGATTAGTAAAATTAATCTTTTGTGGAAAACCATTTCTGATAAGCTTGATGACACTCTCATTCGTAACACTGCAAGAAGCCCCACAGCTCAAATGAATTTTACGTCTACCAACTACCCTACAAAAGAGGAGCTTCGAAGAAAGGAATCAAAAGCCTATCAAAGTTACTCTCCCTAAAATATTTGTCTCAGTCATCCTTAGCAGAACAAAATAGAAACCCTTCATCCCCAAAATGTGTTCACTTCATTAATTCAATTGTTATTCTAAATAAGGAAGACGAAGCTAAGGAAGAGGGAAATGTGAAGTCCAGTACAACCGAGTACAAGGATCACGAGATGACAGTAGAAAGCAAAGAGGAGTTCGAAGAAGAAACTGAAGAAGAAATCAAAGAAGAAGAGGAAGATAGCCCAAAACACTTTGACACTTTCCCCACTATGAAAGAATTAAGGTATCACGAATGGCTCTTGAAAAACCCTCGACCCCCATGGGTAAAGGCCAAGGTTAGAACCGGG